>JAKZHN010000016.1:0-263278 GCA_037179335.1 Cyclaneusma minus
ATAATTACTATATTTAATAATAAAATAAAATTTGTTAATATATATTTTATAATTAATTATAATCTTTATCTTTAGCCAATAAATTATAAATATATTTATTATAAGACTTTATTATAAATTTGTTTAAATTATAATAGATAAATAAAATATATAATATTATTTTAATGGTAATAAATTATTATATTAAAGCTATATAATTTATATATATAATTAAAAATATTAATATACAATTTTTAATAAAATTATTTATTTTATAAAAACCCCTAAAATTATTATATTTAATTATAGCCTTATATTTATGAATATATTATAAAAAGCTTTTTATTATAAGTTTTATATAATATATAAATAAATAAACTAAATCTGAAAGATTTATATATCATATTATTATAATAATAAGAGAATAAATTAAGCAATTGAATTAACTATAATAAAGTTTGTTTATAATAATAAAAATAAAAAATACTAAAAGAAACCCTTTTTTTATAATATATAAATATTTTTTATAAATTAGTATTAATTTTTTTATATAATTTATTAAAATTAGGATATCTAAAAAAATATATATAAAAAAATATATTATTATAAAAATTGGGAAAATACTATTAACAAATATATAAAATAATATATAAAAATATAAATTTCAATAAAAAGGATTAGATATTTCATTTATTAAAAATATATATTTTAAAGCTAGAAAACTAGTAAAGAAATATATAAGCCTTTCTTTTATTATCGAGAAAATAAGAGCCTAAGTTTATTATTTAAAATTCTTGTTTAGATTTTAATTAAAAAAACTATATAATATTCTTTATATTAGTTTTTTAAAATCTGTTAAAATACCTTAAACTAATGTATATAAACTATATTTTACAGACTTTAAAAACCTTAGAATTAACTAAAAATAGAAAGTTAAAAAGATTATAATATATAAAAAAAATAGTTAGCTTATATTTTATGAATATTAAAAAAACTAAAACTAAAATTGAAATTAAATATTGATTTAAAAAAACCTTAAAAAGGCTTTAATAATTTTAAATAAACTTATCAAAAAACATTAAAGCTAGATTATAATAATAATAATAAAAATATAAAAAAGGCGCAGACTTTGAAAAAAAGGTATTAAAAAGCTAATTCTAGCCTTATATTTAAATGGGAGATATTTAATTATATATAGTATTAAATAAAAATAAAAATAAAAATATTTAAAATATAAAAATATAGATTTAATTATTTTTTTATATTTTAAATTAAGATAATTCGAATTATATTTCATAAAAGAATTAAAATTAAAAATTGGAAATTAGGTAAAAAGTTAATTTAATTATAAATTATATAATATATAAATAAAGATTATAAACCTTATATATTAAATAATCTAATTAAAATAAATATTATATAAAATAAACTAAATTAATAAAACTAGAAAATTTATAATATTTTTAAACCCTAATTTATATATATAAAATTTATAGCTTCTATATTTTATATTATATTATTAGAAATCCGGTTTTCATTTCTATATTAAATAAAGTATTATTAAAAAAATGGTTAAAATTATAATTTATTTATATTTTAATTAAATATATATAAAAAAGGCGTAAAATAAATTTATTAAATAATATTAGATATTAATTACTATATGAATTAAAATATAAATTATAAAAATAGTCTTGGTTAAGGCTATTATTGCAATTATAATATTTTTAAATATAATATACGTTTTATATTTTAAGGAAATATAAATCTTAAAATAAAAAAGAGTTTTGGCAGCTTTTATATTATTCTTTAATTAGATTAACTCTTTATTATAATTAGTATATTGGTTTTAAGAAAAACCTGGATTTTAATATAAGAATTATAATAAAATATAAAAATATTATAAATTGTATTAAATAAAGGAATTTAAATAATAAGGATTTATAAAATAATAAATTAATCGATTAAAAAAAAGCCAGGTATAAATGTATTATATAATAAAGGGACTTATAATTATTACAATAATAGCCGTATTTAAAATTATTTATAATCTAGTTAGAAGTATTGAAAATTTTATAAAAAAGTTTAAATAAAAACTTTATATATAATAAATATAAATATAAATCACAATATAAATACAGGTTTAATAAAAGCGCGATTTAAGTTTTATAATAAAACCACAAACTTAATACTATTACTATAATTATAAACAAGATCTTTATTATATAAGATTTAAAGTAAGCTATTACCAAGGTTTTATATTTCGCAATTAGAAATATCAAGGACTATAATATTAAAATTAAAAAAAAACAATAAATAAGAAAATATATAAATAGCCTAATTTATACTAAAAAGATGTATATTAAAATACTTATATAAAAGCAATAAAAAGAAAATCTAATAAAAACGGAAAGGCTTGCTTTATATAAATAAAGCCTTAATAAGGTCTAATATAATCGCTATAAAGAAAAAGATATTAAAAAAAACCTTAGAATTCGCTAAAAAAGCCAAAAAAAGATTTTATATCAAAAATACAATTAAAGATTAATATACTATTATCATACTAAATATGTAATATATATAAAAAAAAAGAATAAAAAATTTAAAAAATCCTAAAACTAATTATTTAAAATAAGCTGCTATTATATTAACCTTTTAATATTTATAAAAAAGGTATATGTGAAAGCTAATATAATATATATAAAGCCGATGAAAATAATAAGACTTTAATAAACTTTAATATAAGAAAATAAAGATTTGAAAAATAAATAAATAAATAAGAGTTTAAAATCGATTTAATAATAAATAATATAAATTAAATATCGAAATTTAAGGCTTTAAAAATTAAATAATAATAAATTTAAAAATATTTATTAATAATAGCGAATTAATAAAAGCCTATCAATTTATATAATTAAAATAAAAAACCAAAATTAATAACCAAAATCAAATATTAGATTATTAAAAAATAAGAGTCTATACTTAAAAGCTCCAAGACCTAAAGCTATAAAAAAAGGGATAATTATTATATAAGACTGAAAAAGGCGCCTTATAAATACCTTATAAAATATATATATTAAAGATATATAAAAAACGAGCGTTATTTATTAAAAAAGCTAAACAAGGCTTTTAATATATTATATTTAAGCTTTGCTATTTTTATTTAAAAAGGGCAGCGGCTATTTTTTATAATTAAGGAATATATATAATACACCTTTGTCTATTAATCTATTTTTAACCATTGTGACAAAAAGTTTTTTTATAATTATTTAATTATTTATTAAGTATTAAGAAATTCGCATTAGAAATGCAGTATTGTTTTATATTTATTAGAATCCCTTTAATTATTTACGCAATATTTTTCTTTATAGGATTTAATGCTTATTTTTTTAAGGATATTTTTTAGCTTAATAATAATATACTTTGGTTTTAATAGTATAAGCCAATTTTTTTTTAAAATACAAAATTATAATATGTTTTAAAAAGCAATATTAAAGCACGCTTTAAAGCTTTTTTAAATTTAATTTGCGGCCAAATTAAAGCCTTTTATAAATGATTCAAAAAATGTAATATTTAATAAAAAAAAACTATAGCCTTTATTATTAAAAACCTTTTTAAAAAAGCTAAAACTGCAATAAAAAATATTGGCGATAATATTTAAAAGGTTTTAAATAAGCTTAAAAAGCTGTATTAGCTTTAAAATATAAAAGCTAAAAGCTGTTTTTACGGCTTGGGAAATTATTTACTTTTTTACCCTAAACCAATACTCCGGTATTATAGATTTTGCCAGCCGTTTTTAAAAAGCAAATTAAAACCTAGAGGCGATAAATCCAGCTTTTAAAATTCCCAATATTATTATATTATTTTATTTTTTTTATAATTTTAAATTATAAAATTTAGCTAGGCTAGGATAAGAAATTAGCTATAGTATTTTACCAGTATTAATTAAAGCAAAACAATATAAAAGGCTGCAATAATAATAAACTTAATAAAGAATTTAATAACAGCAGATTAAATAGCGATTTTAATAAGCGCTAATAAAAAAATATTAAAAATGGCGAATAAAATAAAAATAATAAAGGCAAAATTAATATAAATTTTATTAAAGATTTGGCTATAATAAATTAAATTACTGGATTTTTAATTTAAAATTGCTTAAAAATTATATTGCCAAGCTTGCTAAAAAGCGCAAAAACCTATTTAAAAGCTTTATATTAGCGCTAATTATATTAGTAAATTCAATTATTTATTTTAAAAATACAAATATTAATTTTGCCGGTTTTGTATTTGGCATTTTTATAAATAATAAATATTTTTACATTTATGTAATTTTTAATATTATATTTAAAATTAATGCCGCCGCTATTAATAATATTAGCAATACTAATAAAAACATATTTATAAATATTAGGAATTTGTTTTTTAATGCATTTTAAAATATTTGGCGTTTTAATAGTAAAGCTATATTATTAATTATTATTTATAAATATGGATTTATTAAAAAATTAATTAAATTATATATAGAAAAATTAATTAATAATTTCGGCAATTACCAAATTATATTAAAATTTTGAAAAACTTATAAATTATTATATTTGATAGCTGACAAAAGAATTAATATATTTTTATTCAATAATTTTTATAGCTCGCAAGGTATTATAATAGTTAAAAATAGATTGGCAAATAGAGATATATTATATATATTCCTTAGCTATAAAAAATAGCCGCTGCTTTTTTGAAACAAAAGTAGCAGCGTCTAAATATTATACGCTAGAAATTTCGCTTAGCTTTTTTAATAAGCAATGCTTATTTTTGGCGCATTTTTAATATATATGCTTTATAAAATGCCCGCAAAGCGCCTTTTTTTCTTTTATTTTCTTTTTTTTATAATTCCGGGCCCCGAAATTTCCAAATACGGATTTTTGCTTTTTAATAATTTAATATTTGAATTTTTATTATTAATTTTTAATTTTGATTTTAATTTTATAAATTTATAGGCTTTTATTAATTCGCTTTTATTAATAATTATTTTGAAATTTATTATTGCTTAATTTTTAAAATTTTAATTTTAATATATAATCTATATTATTTATTATTAAATTAAAATTAAAATTTTATTTTTTTATATTAAAATTTATTAGAATTTAATTATTTTTATTAGCTTATATATACTATTTTAATTTTCGCGTATACGTTTTTTGCAAATGCCGAAAAATTAATATAGCGGCGGCTTATTTGAAATAATTTTTTGTTTTTATATATATATATATATATTATATGCTTTTTATAATAATAGTATATTAAGTTTTAGTTGCGTTTTTAATTTTAATTTCTTTTTAATTTCTTTTAGCAAATTTGTGTTTCCTTTAGTATTCTTTTTTATAATAGTTATATTGGATTCTATTAAAGATTTTATTTATATAAAGCAGGCTTTCCTATTTCTATTGGGCTTTTTATTATTATTGCTTTTATATAGATTTTTTAATATATGCTTTTTCGGCGGATGTTTTTTAATATTATAGCTTTTAATATTTTTAATTGCAAAATGCAAAATTTCATTAGTAATTTATTTTAAATTCCGCGCAATAAAAGTTTTATCTATAATTATAATAATAATATTAAATTCGCAATTTTATTGCAAAATTTAAATTGCATTTTTATCAAATTTGCATTTATATTTTAAATCCGTATTTGCATTCGCTATATATAAAAGTTTTGTTTAAATTTATTTCGCGAAAGTTTTAGTATTTATAATTAAATTGCAAATAATCTTAAATACAATTATTATTGAAATAATTATAAATCTTTTTATTATATAATAAATTTATATTTTGCTTTTTGTATTTGTTTTTGCCGATTAATTTATTATTTTGCAAATTATCGCTATTTAATTGTTTTCATTTAATACAATTTATAATTCTTTTATGCTTTATTGTTATTGCTATATTAATTGTTTTTAAAAACCAATGCATTAATTACAATAATAAGTTAATTTAATTAAAAAATAATATAAAAGCTATTAGGGGTTTTTTTCGCTTTAACATTTATATTTTTTTAAAATATAAAACGCGCAATATTTTTTAAAATATTAGAAATACAATAATAATTAAAATTAAAATTATTTTTGCAATTTATATTTTAATATACACAGTAATTAATATTTAATACTATTTGGTTTTTTTAAATATATATATTTAATTACAATATAAATAAATTACAATTTTAACTTTTTTTTTTAACTTTTTTTAGCAATATAATATAAAATATAAAAATTATAGGCTTAATATAAGCAAATTGAAATAAATAGCTAGCTTTATTTAAAAATATTGCAAAGTTTTTAATTTTGCTAATTAAATTTGTTTTGATTCAATATTTACTTTTTAATTAAACTATTTAATATATAAAATTTATAATTTTTATTTACACATTATCACAATGGTCAAAAATAGATTGGCAAATAAGGGTGCATTGTATATATTCCTTAGCTATAAAGAATAGCCGCTGCCTTTCTTAAATAAAAATAGCAGCGCTTAAATATAATATATTAAAAGCCTTGTTTAGCTTTCTTAATAAATAATGCTTATTTTTTATATATCTTTAGTATATATATTTTATAAAATATCTATAAGCCGCCTTTTTTGATTCTGTATAATAATTATCCCTTTTTTTATAGCTCCCGATTTTAAAGCTTTTAAATACGGAGTTTTATTCTTTAGTAATTTAATATTTGGCTTTGGTTATTAATTTTGGATTTTTATTTTAATTATAGAAATTAGTAGGCTTTTATTAATTTATTATTATTAATAACAATTTTTAAATTTATTATTGCCTAACTTTTAAAGCCTTAGTCTTTAATATATAGCTTATATTATTTATTATTAAATTAATTTTAAACTCTTATTTAATTGTCTTTATTATTTTAAATTTCTATTTTCTTATATTAAAAGTTATTAAAATTTTATTATTTTTATCGGCTTTATATATATTATATTAGCTTTTATATATATTTTTCTTATAAATACTAAAAAGTTAATATAGTGGCAACTTATTCCAAATAATTGGTTTTAAAGCTTTTCTAACTTCTTTTATATATATATATTATATTTACTATAATAATAATATATTAACCTTTAATTGCGTTTTTAATATAAAATCCTTTTCTGGTTTTTTTTTTAGCAAATTTTAAGGTTTTTTTTCTTTTTTAATATCTTTTTCTTTATAATAATTATATTAGACTTTATTAGGACTTTATTTATATAAAGCAGGCCTTTCTGTTTTTATTAGATATTCTTTTATTGCTTTTATGTAAGTCTTTTAATATATAACCTTTTAATATAGATTAGGTTATTTCTATTTTTATTTATTTATTATCGTTTCTCGATTCTAATATTATAGTTTTTAATATTTTTAATTATAAAATATAGAATCTCAATAATAATTTATTTCAAGTTTTGTATAATAAAGGTTTTATTTATAATTATAATAATAGTATTAAATTTATAATTCTATTATAAGACTTAAATTATATTTTTATTAAACTTATATTTATATTTTAAATCCGCATTTATACTTATTATATATAAAGGTTTTATTTAAACCTTTTTTATAAAACCCTCGACACTTTTAACTAAGCTATAAATAATTTGAAATACAGCTATTATTATAATAATTATAAATCCCTTTATTATATAATAAATTTATATTTGGCTTTTTTTGTTTTTCTTTATTAATTAATTTATTATTTTATAAATCCTTATTACTCAAATTCCTTTATTTAATATAGTTTATAATATTCTTATACTTTATTATAATTATTATATTAAGGTCCAGACACTTTTTAAAAACCAATATACCATTTATAATAAAAGGTTAACCCGATTAAAAGATAATATAGAGGCTATTAAAATCTTATTTTATTTTAAAACTTGTATGTTTTTTAAATATAAAATATATATTATATTTAAAGATATTATAACTATAATAATAGCCTTAATTAAAATTATTTTTATAATTTATATCTTAATATATATAATAATTAATATTTGGTATTATTTAATAAGTTTAGTTTTTGCCGTTTTTTATATATTTAATTAAAATATAAATAAATTACAATTTTAACTATTTCATTTAATAATATTTTATTTAATAACAAAAAACCAGATTTCTAATAATATAATATAAAATATAGGAGTTGTAAATTTAATATATATATATTAGGGTTTGGAAATATTATAAATGTTTTAGTTTTATTAATTAAATTTATTTTATATAGTATCTATTTTGATTAAATTATTTAATATATAAGGTTTATAATCTTTGTTTATATATTATTTAATTTCCAATGTTTTAATTTAATTGTTTTATAAAAAATATTTTAAATTATCTTAATTTAAAATATAAAAAAATAATTAAATCTATATTTTTATATTTCAAATATTTTTATTTCTATTTTCGCTTAATATTGTATATGATTAAATATCTCCATCTAAATATAAAATTAAAATTAGCTTTTTAGTATTTTCTTTTAAAGCCTGTACCCTTTTTATAATTCTCCTATTATTATTATAATCTAGCTTTAATGTTTTTTTAACGAATTTGCTTAAAATTATTAGGGTGTTTTTAAGGTCTTTTTAAATTAATATTGAGTCCTAATTTTGGTTTTAGCTTTTCCAATATATATAAAATATAAATTAACAGTTTTTATTTTTTTATATACTATAATTCTTTCGATTTATTATTCTTAGTTATTTTTAAGATTTTTAAAATCTATAGAATATAGTTTATATACACTATTTTAGAATATTTTAATAGGTTTTAAAAGGCTAATATGAAAGATATTATATAATTCTTTTAATTAAAATTTAAACAGGAACTTTAAGCGGTAAACTTGGGCTTCTATTTTTTCAATAATAAGAAAAAGGCTTATATACTTTTTTATTAGTTTTCCGGCCTTAAAATATATATTTTTAATAAATAAGAAAGCCTAGTTTTTCTTATCAAAATCTATAATTTTGTATTGTTTTATATATTTTTTTATATATTTATTAATGGTATTTTCCCAGTTTTTATAATAGTATTCATTTATTATACTGTTTTTTTATATTAAATACTTTAATTTTTATAAATTATATAACAAGATTAATATTAATTTATAAATAATATCTATATATATATATATATTTAATATATTTTATTCTATATTATTATAAATAAACTTTATTATAATTAATTAGGCTGTTTAATTTATTTTCTTATTATTATAATAATATTATATATAGGTTTTTAAGATCTGGTTTATTTATTTTATTTGTTTAATTATTTAAAAATATAATATAATACTATATTTGTATATTATATAAAACCTATAGTAAAAGGGTTTTTATAATATAGTAGTAAATACAAAGCTATAATTAAATATAATAATTTTAAGGATTGTTATAAAATAAATAATTTTATTAAAGAATAATTTTCTTAGAAATTGTATATTAATATCCTTAATTATATATATAAATTATATAGCTTTAATATAACAATTTGTTACTATTAAAATAATATTGTATATTTTATTTATATATTATAATTTAAACAAGTTTATAATAAAGTCTTACAATAAATATATTTATAATTTATTAATTAAAAGTAAAAACTATAATTAATTAAAAACTATATATTAATAGACTTTATTTTATTAATAAATATAACAATTATATATATAATTTTGTATTTTTACTTTTATACTTAGTTAATAGTATTTATAATAAGTTAAAATTAATATTTAATTCATTTTAAAATGGCTTATTAATTTATTATTAGAATAAATATATAAAAGTTTATTATATAATATATTTATTATCAAGATTGTTTCTTTATATATATTTCTTTTAATTATTATTATTTATTTTTATATAATATAAATTGGTTTTATATCTTTATTATATGTTTATTATGTTTTTAAATTTTAAAAATAATTATAAAACCTGTTTGAATTATTCCGGCTTTTAGGTCTTCATAATTTGAATAAAATATGGCTTTTTATTTAGAGATTTATATTTATAATATATAAATAAAGTATGTAATATTAATTTTCTAATTTTCTGATTTTAATTAAAATACAAGTACTATATTTATAAAAGCAGCTATATTTAAAATATAATTAAATAAATAATAGAGCTTTTATTATAACATAGGTAAAAACCTTTTAATATTTTTCATTAAAGATTTTTTAATATTTTGTTATAATTTGGCTTATAAAATAAAAAATTAATAAGAGTTTTAACTTTTATAATATATTTAATATTAAAGTTATAAAGTCCTAATTTTATAGTTTATTTTACTAAATATTTACTAAGTTTCTTTATATTTACAAAATAATATAAATTATTATAGTTTAAAAATACCTAAATTTTATAATATATATTTTATAATATATTATTTTTAGTATTAAAAAAGTTTTATAATTATAAATAACTTAATATTATATATTTAATATATTTAATATATATTAATTAGCTTATAAAATGAAAAGGTTATTAAATATTAATAATATTATATTAAATTATCCGAGTTTTTAAATTATTTTAAAATCCCTAATATTATAAGTTTAAAAATATTATTTATAATTTATAAATATTTTATAAAATTAAAGTGTTATAATATTAGCTTATTAATAAATATATTTTTAATATATTAAAAAGCTTTTTATATTTTTAAAAGCTATTTAAATTAGCTTTTTTTCTTATTATTTATATTATTTATAAATTAATTAATTATAAATAATATAATTCTATTATATTTTAAAATAAACCGCTTATAGAAATTGGCTTATCTTAAGAATGATTACAATTTTATATATATAATTAATATAAACTATTTTTAAATAATATATATTTCTTCTAATTCTATATATATATTATTTTCTTTTATTATAAAATCTAAAAATAAGATTTTATTTATTCTAAATTTATATTTACTCTCGTTTCTAAAAAAACAAGTGTTTTTATAGCTTTTTAAATACGGTTGTTATATATTTATTATATTTATTGGAGTTTTTTAAATAAATTAAAATATTATTAAAATAAACTATTATAATAATATTTAGAAACTCTTTAAATATTATGTTTATATAGGCTTAAAATATAATTAATACATTTACTAATTTAAGTAATATTATTAAGTATTTAAAATAGCTATATTTTATATAAAATACTAGTTTTTATTTATTTCCCTTTTATATATAAATCTTATAATACATATTTTTAAAATCCAGTTTAATAAAAAATTTGGATTTTTTTAATTTAATTAAAAATTTATTAATTAAAAAAAGTAAGTAATGATTTTTAATAATTATGTTATTCAATTCTTTATAATTAATATATAGCATATAAGCCATTTCTTTTTTTAATATAAATAATATAAAGGCTTTTATTAAACTCTTTAATTTATAAATCCAATCTTTTACTAATATATTATTAAGATATTTCTTTAATATAACTAGCTGTTTTTCAAATAGCTTATAAATAAATTAATAAAATAAATTTATTTTGGTTTTTATAATATAATCCTAATTAAAATATATAAATAATATACCAGCTTTTATTATATTAAAAATATTATTAAAATAGCTCAGTCGTTTTAGTCTCTTAAATTTTTATTTTTTATTTTTATTTTAATCTTAATTTTATTATATATTTTTTATAAATATTTTTAATATTTGGTAATTTATAGCTTTAGAAATATATTAAAATCCAGTTTTATTTTACTAAAACTCTAGTCTCTTATATTCTGATTTTTTGCTCTAATTCTAATCTTAGTCTTATTATATATTTTTTATAAATATTTTTAATATTTAGCAATTTACAATTTTGGGAATATATTAAAATCCAGTTTTATTTTATTAAAACTCTGGTATTTTATTTAATATATATATAATGAGATTTTTATTTAAATTTATAGTATTTTTTATAAAGAATAGGTTTTTATTTATTTTACTAAGTATTGTTTTATATAATTTAATATTATATTTCTAGTTTTTATATATAAAATATTTTATATATAATAACTCCCTATTTACTATATTTAAAATATAAACTATTATATTCAGCTTCTTTAATGTGTCCGGCTTATTTTAAATAATAAATTTGTATTTAATTTAGTATTTATAAATAAAGCTAATTTTAATTTAATTATAATATTTATTACCTATTTATTTAAATTAAAATATATTTAAAAATAAGTTATATAAATATATCAATATTTTATATATTTTAATATTTTAATATTTTATATTACCTTTATTATTAAGGATTTTAATAAACGTTTTATAATATTGTTCAGCTTTAATTTTAATTTTATTGCAGAAATAATTTTATAAATATTATATATATATATTAATTTATTTTTAGTTTTTTATAAATATTAATAATATAAAGTTTCTATCCAATCCATTATTAATAAAGGCGGAAATAGAAACCATATTCTAAATATTAATCGTAATTAAATAATCGATTATTACATATTTTGATTTTATAAAAAAGTTATTATATTAAATAGTTATTAGCAGCCTTTTTTTTTAATTATTATATTTATATTTACAATTTATAGAATCAAATTTTTTATTTACAATTTCTATAAAAAAACTTTAATTATACCTATTTTAATTATAACCACCATAATTTTAACTATAATTAAAACCATTTTTATATAATTAGCCTTTTTTTTATAATTATTAAAACCATTATTGTTTGGAATATATATTTTATTACTAGGTTATTTATATTTACGGGTTTTATATCTAAGCTTTTAAAAAAATTTAATATATCTCTTCTTTATGGATATAATTAAATAAATTATAATCAAATAAATCATAATTAAATAAATTATAATTAAATAAATTATAATTAAGATATAAAAAAGCCGGTATTAATTTTCATTATATTATTAGTCTTTATTTTAATAGTAGCTGTTTTTTTCTTTTTTTATATTTGAATTAATATTAGGTTATTATATTATTATTTAGAATATTATCTAGGTTTTATAATTTACTATAATTATTATAATGTTTTTTTAAATTATTTATATTAAATATATTCCTGGGTTTAAATTAAAACTCAGGCCTATTTTTATATTTAATATTTTTAATTATATTGAATATATATTATATACTAGTTTATAATTGGTTGTTTTATTAAAAAATAAGCTTTTATTTAATATTATTATGAAGCTTGGAAATAAATTAATTATTAAAAAATATAAAAAATATATCTTTTATATATATATAAAAATCTTTATTTTTTAATAGAATTCTTTAATTGTTTTTTAAGCCTTTTTACTAAATTGGTCTAATATATATAATATATATTATTATTTTATATTTATTATATTTAGCATTATATTTTTAAATTCTTTTTATAAAACTTTTTTTAATTTATAATTCGTTTAATAATTATTATATAATATATATATAATCTTTAAATATAATTAAAATATAATAAATACGGATTATATTTTTTTTTAAAAAATGATTTAAAACTATATATTAACATAATTTTATAAACGATTAAATTATTTAAATTATTTATATATATTATATATATAATATAGCTTAATACTTAATATATAGTGATTTTTAAATATATAAAGCCTTTTGGCAATCGATTGTTCTATTATTAGAGTTTAAGCTAAACAAATTGTGTTTATAAATAAGGGTTATAATCTTCGTTTACAATTCCGCAATCCTTTTCTTGGTTTTAAGTTTTTAAATAATTTATTAAACAATTATAAAATCGTTGAAATTTAAATTTGCTTAATTTTGAATTGAGCTAGAAATAGGAGCTTAATTAAATTCGCCTTTATACAGTATATTTATATCTTTAATTAAGGGACTTTAATTATTAATAATGGCAACGCGTTTACCAGCGTTGCTAATAAGTATATTATTGCCTTTATTAAATATGGTTTTTTGAATTAGTATATAAATTCCGCTAGTATTGTTGCTAATATTGAGTTGTTTTAAAATTAAGCGAAATTGGGTTTTAAGGCTTTTAATAAAAAATTTATAAATAAGATTATTACTGGATTCGCGGCTAATAAATTAGGTAATTATTATTTTATTAAATTATTGCCTTTTAAAATAAAAGCGGCTATTTTATTATAATGGTTAAATATAAATTAGCAAATAAAAATATATTATATATATTTCTTAATTATAAAAAATAGCTATTATCCTTTTTAAGTAAAAATAACAGCACCTAAATATAATACACTAAAAGCCTCGCTTAGCTTCCTTAGTAAACAACGCTTATCCCTTATACATCTTTAGCGCACGTGCCTCGCGCCCTCCTCGGCCCCGTATAACATGCACTTTATAATTTTTAAATAAATTAAATTTCTTTCTTAAGTTTTTAATTTTTTAATTTAATATTTTCTAAAAGTTAATTTAAATTAATTTAATTTAAATATAAAAAATAATTAAATTTATATTTTTATAATTTAAATATTCTTATTTTTGCTTTTATTTGCTATTATATATAATTAAGCGTTTTCTATTTAAATATAAAACTATATCTGATTTTTTATTTTTTTTAAAAAAAATTTGCGCTTTTTTCATATTTGTTTTACTATTATTGCAATTTAATTTTAATATTTTTTAATAAATTTGCTTAAAATTATTAAAGCATTTTTAAAGATTTTTGTAAACCAGTTTTTCTTTTTCTTTAATATATATTAAATATAAGCTAATTCTTTTTGCTTTTTTATATTTATTTTTAATTATTTATTGTTAATTATTTTTAAAAATTAAAAAATTTGGAAAATATAATTTATATATACTATTTTAAAATGCTTTAGTGAATTTCAAAGAATTAATATAAAACTATTATACAATTGGTTTAATTAAAATTTAAATAAAGATTTCAAATAATAAATTTGGATTTTTATTTTTTAATAAAAATATATATATATATTTGCTAATTTTCCGATTTTAAAATGCATATTTTTAATAAATAAAAAACCCCAATCTTTTTTATTAAAATTTATAATTTTGTATTTTTTCGCATATTGCTTTATATATTTATTAATAAAATTTTCCCAATTTTTGCAACAATATATATTTATTATATTGGTTTTTTTTTATATCAAATATTTTTATTTAGCCCCATAGATTATGGCAGTCCGCTAGGCTTCCGACAAAAGATAATAGGCCGTCATCGATTTAATCTTGTCCATCTACGCCAATTAGCACCGCTGGAGAATATTTAAAGAATCTCCAATATAGGAAACCACCTCCTATTATATAAGGCTTTTTTTATAGGTATAATTAGCATACTTCTAGCTTATAGTAGTAACCAAAAAACAGATATTGTCCTAATAAAATATAAGCTTTTTGGTATACCTTATATAGAATACCCGATATAAAAACCCTGCTTCCTTATTAGGCTTAATCCCAGGCCTTTAAGCATTTATAAATCGCCGCCTTTTTTCCAGAACCTTATAGCGGTTTTTATTTTTTATTTATTTACCAATAATATAATAGAAATGCTCGAGTTAATAGCAACGGGCTTTAAAAACAAAAACATTAGGTTTGAAAATTTGAGCTATATTAAAAATTAGCTAAGGCCCTATTAGCGAAAAGAATACTTATATCGGTTTGGAAGAAGCGGCTTTTCCTTTTTTTTAGACTATCTATTTATAGCTAATTTAAGCCTTTTATTATTATTATCCGCAATACCATTATTATTGCTGCCATTATTACCGCCAGTATTTAATAATTTATAGGAATTTTATTAATAGCTCGAAAAAACAATAGAAAATAACTTGGTATTCCGCACTTTAAAGAAAAGCAAATAAGAAAGCCGGTTATAAAGGTTTATAAAAACTCGGCTATCTTATAGTAGTTTATAATTATGCGATTTCAGAATTGGAATCGGAGTTAAAGCCATTAAATTAAAAGTCCTAATTAAAAAACCCTAATTAGCTTTACTAATATTAAAAAACTTATTATTAAAAACCGGTTTATTAAGTTCTGGAAATATATTAGTATTACCCTAATATATAGCTAATAAAAACATATTTTATACCAGCTATAATAGCACCTTTTTAAAATTGGATTACGGTATAAAAGTAAGAGCGATGGAATACAAGAAATAATAAATAAGAAATTAAGAAGCTTTATTTATAAAAACAATATTAGTATTATTTTAAAATATAATTAATAATAATATATTTATGGCTGAATAAAAGAAATATTAAAACTTTAATTTTTTTCTAATTAACTTTAATAATAATAATAGCTTTTTATATATTATCCACTATTTTAAATTAGAGTTCGGCTTTATACTCTTAGCCTTTAATATAAATATAAACATTAGAATAATATTAGCGTTTATTTAAAATATATCCGGCAATAATATACCTTATTATATATTAGGAGAATTAGAAATATTATAATTTAGCTTAATATAAATAGTATTAAGGTTGATAAAAACTTTAATAACTCCAGCAATTTTAACCTTATTTTCCAAATTCTTTAAAGCATTATTAGCGACCTTCCGGATTAATTATAGTAATAGTATATTTTAATATAGGATAAAATTATTAGAGTTCTTAAATTAAAACCGATAAAAAGCCTTAATAAACTTATTTAAATAAGTCTTATTATTAAAAGCTAAATATAGCTTAAAGTCTCTAAACAAAAAAAGCTTAAATCCAGAAATACCAAAGTAATTATATTCGGGACCAAATAATTGTTTATATCCTTTTAAATCCACCATTTTTTAAAAAGTAATACACCGGCTAAAAGGCTTTTTGGAAATAGAACACCGCTTCTTTACCGGCTCTATTTTTGGCTTAGGCTTAGCCTCCTATTCCAGGAATTACTCGGAGACTAACTTTTTAGCAAAATATTAATTAGTTGCCAATTATGTTTTAATTAGCTGGTTAATAAGATTATTATTATTATTATTATTATTATTATTATTATTATTATTATTATTATTATTATTATTATTATTATTATTATTATTATTATTATTATTATTATTATTATTAATACTATTAAATCTCACTAACAACTTAGTTAATAAACCCAATAACTTGGTAGCGGTTAATAAGAGTTAGGTAATTAACCTATATTAAAATTATATTAGGAAACCTATTATAATGCCTTTTATATTTATTAGTAATTCCCTTTAAATTATTATTCTTTAATTCCTAAAAACGCCCGCGATTAAATAAATTATTAAACTCGTTTTTAAAGCCAGCCCACTATTATCTACACTATCTCTTTTCTGTTTTTTCTTTTTTTTATGCTCTTTTTTTTCCTTTTTTTCTTTTCTTTTATTTTTCTTGTATTCCAAAACTTCTATTTAGAGCCAGCCACCTTTTTTGGTGAAATAGCTAAACTATATATTAATAAATCAGATTCTTTAAAATAGTGTTACCAAACCAATGGTATAAATTACTTATTTTAAACAGGCTATTAGCTACTATTTTTTATAAGGTTTATTAGATTTTTAAATAACAATATAATAAGCGATTAAGGCAATTGATTTAGCTTTAAAAAACTTTTTTTTAATAGAATAAAAATGTAAATTAGTAAGGACTCAATTATAAAAGGTATAAAAATACAAAAGTTATAATAGTGGGAAAAAATATATAGGATATATCCAAGTCTAAGTAATATTATTTAAAGTTTATAATAATACGGGTCCTTGGCAATTCGCTTATATTATTATAATAATATATTAATATATTAATAATTAAGGCAATAATACGGTTTTTGGCGTTTTCAAATTATACCAAAAGGCTTTAATTTATCTCGATCTATTTATTAGATTCTTTTGGAAACTATTTAATTATAGCTCGATAATATAATTAATAGACCTTATTAAAGGGGTTCCGGTATAGCCCGGATAATAGATGTTTTTTTTATAATTGGTTCTCTATTATAAACTTAAAATATATATACAATAGACGCCAACCGCATATTTTATTAGTTAAATAGATCGGATAATAAACTAAGTTTTTTTTTAAAAAAATACATATATATATTTTCATTTTTTAATTTTTTATAAAAAAATTAATATTAATTTGCGAATAATATTTATATATTATAAAAAAAACATTGCATTATTATAAAAAAACAATATTGTAGATAATTAAATTATTTAATTTGTTCTTTTATTATTGCAATAATATTATATATAAAACTTTAAAAGCTTATTTATTTATTTTATTTGCTTATTTATTTAAAAATAAAATAAAGTATTATATTTATATATCATATAAAATTTATAACAAAAGACTTTTTATCATATATTAATAAATATAAAGCTATAATTAAATATAATAATTTTAAAAATTTCTATAAAATAAATAATTTATTAAAAATAATTTTATTGAAAGTTATATATCAATATTTTTAATTATATATATAATTATATAATTTTAATATAATAATTTATTATTATTAAAATAATATTCTATATTTTATTTTAAAATAGCCTATCAATTTGCTATTATAATAAATTGGCTTTATATTTTTGCTATATATTTATTATTCTTTTAAATTTTAAAAATAATAATAAACTTTGCTTTAATTATTCCGGCTTGTGAATTTTTATAATTTAAATAAAATGCAATGTTTTGCTTAAAAATTCGTATTTATAATATATAAATAAACTATATAATATTAATTTGATAATTTGATAATTTTAATTAAAATATAATTGCTATATTTGCAAAAACAGCTATATTTAATATATAATTAAAAAAATAGGGAAACTCTTATTTCAATATTAATAACTTTTGTTTGATGATTTAATTTATAAAATACAAAATTAGCGAGATTTCTAATTGTTGCAATATATTTAATATCAAAATTATAGAATTTTGATTTTATAGCCTATTTTATTTAATATTTATTGAATCTTTTTATATTTATAAAATAGCATAAATTATTATAATTTAAAAATATTTAAATTTTATAATATACGCTTTTAATATATTGCTTTTGATATTAAAATGTTTTTATAATTGCAAGCAATTTAATATTATATATTTAATATATTAATTTTATATTTATTAGCTTGCGAAATTGAAAGGCAATTAAATACTAATAATATTGTATTAAATTATTTAAATCTTTAAATTGATTTAAAAATTTTAATATTCCAAATTTAAAAGCATTGTATATAATTTGCAAATGCTTTATAAAATTAAAATATTGCAATATTGCCTTTTTTGCAAATATATTTTCAATACATTAAAAAGTTTTTTGTATTTTTAAAAGCCGTTTAAATAAGCCTTTTTTTTGCTATTTATATTGCTAATAAATAAATAGATTATAGGCAGTATAATTTTATTATATTTTAAAATAAATTGCTTATAAAAATTAATTCGTTTTAAAAGTAATTGCAATTTTATACATATAATTAATATAAGCTATTTTTAAATAGCGCGTATTATTTTTAATTATATATATATATATCATGTTTTATTATTATAAAATTTTAGAATAAAATCTTATTTATTTTAAATTTGTATTTGCTTTTTTTTTATAAAAAAATGATTTTATAGTTTTTTAAATATACCTTTTATATATTTATTATATATATATATATATATATTAAATATTATATTTATATAAATTTAAAATATAGCTAATATATTTGCCAATTTAAATAATATTATTAAATATTTAAAATAGCTATATTTTATACAAAATACTATTTTTTATTTATTTTAATTTTGTATACAAATTTTATAATATATGTTTTTAAAATTTAATTTAATACAAATTTTGGCTTTTTTCAATTTAATTAAAAATTTATTAATTAAAAAAGATAAATAGCGATTTTCAATAATAATATTATTTGAATTTTCATAATTAATATATAAACGCAAATTATTTTTTCTCTTAATATAAATAATATAAAAAATTCTACTAGGCTTTTTAATTTGCAAATTCAATTTTTTACTAATATATTATTAAAATACTTTTTTAATATAATTAGCTGCTTTTTAAATAATTTATAAATAAATGAATAAAATAAATTCATTTTAATTTTTATAATATAATTTCAATTAAATTATATAAATTTTCCATTGATTTTCTTTCTATTAAAAATATTGTTAAAATAATTTAATATTTTAATGTTTTGCATTTTAATCTTTAATTTTAATTTTAATTTCAATTTTGCCGTATATGTTTCGCAAATATTTTTAATATTTGGCAATTTATAATCTTGAAAATATATTAAAATCTAATATTATTTTGCCAAAATTCTAATTTTTTGCCCAATATATATATAATAAAATTTTATTTCAATTTGCAGTATTTTTTATAAAAAATAGCTTTTTATTCAGTTTGCTAAATACTATTTCGTATAATCTAATATTATATTCTTATTTTTTTCATATAAAACATTTTATATATAATAATATTTTATTTATTATACTTAGAATATAAACTATTGCATTTAATTTTTTTAATTTGTTTAATCTTTTTTTAAATAATAAGTTTTTATTTAATTTGGCATTTATAAGTAAAATTGGCTTTAGCCCAATTATAATATTTATTATTTATTTATTTAAATTAAAGCATATTTAAAAGCAAATTATATAAATACGCAAATATTTTATATATTTTAATGCTTTGAGGTTTTGTATAATTTTTATTATTAAAAATTCTAATAAAAAATTTATAATATTATTTTATTTTTATTATATTTTTATTAAAAAAGCAAATTTTAATAATATAAAGTTTTTATCTAATTTATTATTAATAAAAATAAAAATAGAAATTATATTTTAAATATTAATTGCAATTAAGCAATTAATTATTATATGCTTTTGCTTTATGAAAAGCTTGTTAAATTAAGCAATTCTTAGCAATTCTTTCAAATTATTATATTTATACTTATAATTTATAAAATTAAAGGTTTTATTTGCAACTTTTGCAAAAGAGTTTTAGTTATATTTATTTTAATTATAATTAAAGCTATTTTTATATAATTGGTTTTTTTTCCTCTATAGCCGTTAAAGCTATTACTATTTAAAATATATATTCTATTGCTGGATTATTTATATTTATAGGCTTTATAGTTTTGTTTTTCTTCTTTTATAAATGCAATTAAATAGGCTATAATTATTAAAATTATAATCAAATTATAAAAAAAACCCAATATTAATATTAATTATACTATTGGCTTTTATTTTAATGATAGCTATTTGTTTTATTTTTGTAATGAGACTAATATTAAATTGCTATATTATTATTTAAAATATTATATAAATATTATAATTTATTATAATTATTATAATGCTTTCTTAAATTATTTATATTAAATATACTTTAAATTTTAAATTTTAAATTAAACTTATTTTTATATTTAATATTTTCAATTATATTGAATATATATTATATATTAAATTATAATTTGTTTTATAAAAGTTTTTCCAGTTTATAATTTAGTTAATAATTTGGTTAATAATATTACTATATAATATATACGCAATTTTTAAATACAATTAAAATACAATAAATATAAATTATGTTATTTTTTAAAGAAAAATAATATATTAAAATAATTTTATAAATAAATAAATTATTTATAATATTTATATATATATATTATATATAATATAGCTTAATATTTAATATATAAAAATGTTTGGGCATATAAGTTTTTTTGGCAATTAATTACTTATTATTGGAATTTAAACCAATTAGGCTATATTTGCAAATAAAATTCGCAATTTTAATTTATAATTTCGCACGTTTTTAGAAAAACAAAATTATTAAATAGCTGCAGAATTATTGAAATTTAAATTAATTTAGCTTTAAATTAAATTTAAACTAAAAACAAAAGCGGAAATTTAATTAATTTCGCCTTTGCGGAATATGCCCGTATTTTCGGCAAGGGCGTTTTAATTTTACATTTGCCTAAATTAATTTATATTAATAAATTGGCTATTTAATTTAAAACGGCTATTGGGTAATTTTTAATCTAAAATTGAAAAGCTTTTAAATTGTTTTTAATTATTAATATTAATAGCGCTTTTATTAATATTATTAATAAATATATTATTGCTTTTATTAAATACAATTTTTTCATTTAATATATAAATTTTGCCGGCATTACTGCTAATATTATTTTTTTAAAATTAAGCGAAATTGGTTTTTAAAGCTTTTAATAAAATTTTCGCAAATAAAATTATTATTAAGTTTGCAATTGGCAAATTAAATAATTATTATTTTGCCAGATTATTGCTTTTTAAAATAAAAGCGGCTATGTTATTATAATAGTTGAAAATAAATTAATAAATAAAAATAAATTATATATATTTTCTGATCATAAAAAATAATTATTGCTTTTTTTAAATAAAAATAGCAGCATTTAAATATTATACGCTAAAAGTCTCGCTTAGCTTTTTTAATAAGCAATATTTACTCTTTATTCATTTTTAGCGCACGTGCCTCGTGGGGTGCCCGCAGGGCGCCCTCCTCGACCCCGTGTAACACAAGGCTTTATTAATTTAAGTTTTATATTAATTATTCGTTCCTATAAAATTAGGGTAATGCGCGCGCGGGGGTGATAAACAGGTTGTATTGGCTATAGAGAGGGAAAGGTAGCTGGAGGGCCGCCGGGGAGCTATGGGGGTGGTCCCCATGGCTGGCGCTAAGCTGTGCTAGCGCCCCGGGCATGGGGCTCGTGCCAGGCACGTGACACGCGCCCGTGGCCTTAGGCAGGGATCCATATATTAATTTTGCAAATATTTAATTATACTATTATTTTGGGCTTAAAAAAGGGCATAATTTAAAAGGGAAATAAAATACTATTTATTTTAATTTTAATTTGCAAATTTAATATTATTAATATTTGGACCGAGTTAAAGCCAATTATATATGCATTTTTAGCTACAATTTTATTAAAAAAGAATTTTAACCGCTAATATAAACGGTTAGGCTATATAAGCAAAAGTAACATCCGTAAATTTTTAAAATTATTTATTAATATTAAAATAGCATTATTACGATACTTTAGGCCTTTTCGGGCCGTAGCACGGGCCGTAGTATTAGCTATATAATATCGATTAGCTAGTGCGGCTTTTTAAAAGCCGCATAAATATTATTTAGAAATAAACATATTTGCTATTTCAAATTATTTATAATTTGTATTTTAAAAAATATAAGCCCGGCATAGCTTTGAAAATGCTATTAATTAATTAATTGTCAAATCTTTAATTAGCGCCCGATAATAAAAAAACAATAAAAATTTAAAAAGCCTTTTTTAATATTAAACCGGAGCAATTACTCTATTATTAAATGCCTATTTTATTAAAGCATATTAAATCTTTTTTGCAAACGCTATACCCGTTTTTTTAGCAAATGCTTGCTTATTAAAAATTATTTATTTCGTTATTAAATATGCCCAATAATTGCAAATACTATACCCGCCAATCCTTTAATTTATACGAATATTATATCCGCCAAATTCTTATTAATTTTGCAAACACTATATTCACCCTTGCAATTTCTATTAAATATTTACTTATAGAAAAAACATACTTTTAATAAAATGCAAAAATTTAAACAAAGCCTTTTTTATTTTATAATAATAAAATAATTCTATTGCGAATCCTATTATCCAAAAATTCTTTCACTATATTACCAAAATTCAATTGCTATTTTATAAAGGTATGCCAAATTACTATCAAGCCAGCAAATTGTTAAACCGTTTAAACTATTAATTCCGGACCGTTAAAACTATGCGCCAACCAGACAACTAGTTATTTTTAATCTTCTTTACTTTAAATCCGCATAATTCATTCCTATAAAAAACAAATTATTTGTATAAAAGGCATTTAGCACATTTAATTTCAAAATCCCAAAGCTGGCAATTATTTGCTATTTAAATTTAAATAATATATATTATATAAAAAACAGTTTATTTATATAAAAAGCATTTAATTATTAATTTAATTAAACTAATACCTAATTATTCACTCCAAATATAAAATACAATAATAAATTCCTTTTTCTTTAAATAAAAAAAAGCTTGCACTTTATTGCAATAAAGCTAATATTTTACTACTCCGAACCCTTTAAACTAGCACTTTAATTGCCAATTTCAAATAAAAACTAATTATTAATTCCCTTTTAAATTTAAAATTTAAAACTTGCATTTTATTATTGCAAATTGGCATTTTATTGCTTATATATATATAATTGGACTAATATATATAAAAAGCAATATACAAATAATATATCAAAAGTATACTAATTGCATTTGAATATTTATATTTAATTTTGATTTTAAATTATATTTAATTTTAAATTGTAATTGACTGTTTTATTTGCAAATTTTAAAATTTTTAGCTAAGCTATAAATTGGCCAATTAAAAGTCTAAAATTAATTTAATTTAAAGCATTTGTTAAGCTAATCCTTATTGCTATTAGCCTATTAATTATATACCAATTTAAATTTAATTTCAAATTCTGTATTTAATATTAATTAATTCAATTCGGCTCATTTTTTGCTTTTATGCTTATTTTTATTTATAGCCTATTAATTACCAATTATTAATTTTCTTTTAGCTTTTAATATCCTGCCGAATTTACTTTTATCCCAAAATTTCAACGGCTTTAAATGTTTTTGCCAATTTAATTTAATTCCTTTTCCGGCCCAATTAAATTTCTTACTCCCATTATTACATTTGCCTACCAATTCCTAACTATACCAGTTGCTTTTTTTTATACTCGCGCCCAATTATTTTTCTATTTTGCTAATTTCATCTCCTATGTTTTTCTATTCGCTATTATATTATAAAAAAACTATTGTTCTATAGGAAAATATTTATTTGCAAGGAAATTATTGCCTTGCGAAAAAGAGCCCACTGCTTGCCATGCGTTTAGGCGGCCGAGGCTCGCCCCAAAATCAGCAGCTAGCGCTACATCTTCTGAACCGGCAGTGTCGCCAGGCCTGGAACAGCCTGACAGTCTCGAATCCAACGGGCAACGGATCTTACCCGTTGAAACCATGTTAGTCCACTACACTAATATCGAAAGTTGATAGGGCAGAAATTTGAATGAACCATCGCCGGCACAAGGCCATGCGATTCGTTTAGTTATTATAAATCACCAAAAAGCCCCGAAGGGCATTAGTTTTTTATCTAATAAATACAAACCTTTCGAAATCGAGGCTTAAAACTATTATTTTTTAAAAAAATATTAAATGGCGAAAAAAATGCCTCCTAATTTAATTGTCCCCGTTTTATTATATGCCAATTATTATAGTATAGTATATCCGGTATAGCACAAAATACGCCAATTCCTATACCGGGTATTGCGCAGCTAACTTTTAATTTTTAATTTTTGCCGGCGCTTATTGCTATTATATTATAGGAAAGCCATTTATATTTAAAAAAGCGTTATTCATTTAAAGCTTTAAATTAAATATTACTTTCGATTCGAAATTTTTATTTAATTCCTTTCCTATTTACTAAATTTCACTATTATTCCTTATTGTTTCTATATATTCGTTTTTATAAAATTAGGGTAATGCGCGCGGGGGTAATAAACAGGTTATATTGGCTAAAAAAAAGGGTAGCTAAAGGGCCGCCGGAAAGCTATAAATAATTTCTATAGCTGGCGCTAAATTAGTGCTAGCGCCCCGGGTATAAAGCCCGGGCATAGGCTTGCGCCCCGGACACAGGGTATATAATACGTATTTGTAGCTTTAGATAGCGATTTATATATTGGAAATTTTTCAAATTATAATAAAAAACTCTTTAATAAATTGCTAATTAAAAGCCAGTTTTTTTTTGATTAATTTATTTAAAAATAAAATATCAAAATTATTATGCTATAAATGAATCTTTTTAATTTACAATTCCATTTTTTTTCTTATTTCTTTTTTCCGTTTTAATAATAAGCTTATTTATAAAGACCAATATTTTTAAAGCCTTATTAAATAAAGCCTTAATTATAAAGTCCGCTTAATTATTATAGCCGTTAATTTATTTAATTTTCTAAAGTTTTTAACGCTTATAGCTTTAATAAAAATAAAAAATATTTATTATAAGTTTTCTTTTAATTGTAATACCCAACTTAATTAGGCATTTATATAAACAAGAATTATATAAATAATTATAAAAATATTAAATATTTTAAATTTTAAAATATTTTTTTTAAATATAATAACTATAGCATAGCTAATATTTACTTTTCAAATTATGGCTAAAATCTTTAAAGCTAGCATTAAATAAATAATACGCTTAAATTTGATATTAAATTAATAAATCAGGTTTTTCTTAATTTTAAAAATACCGTTAATTTTATTTATAAATTTATTCGCTAATATAATAATATATCTAATTAAAAAAAAGATTTTTATTTTTCGCAAATAATCCATTTATAAAAACCAGAAATTTAAAGGTATTTAAATTTAAAGCAATATATATCAATTTCTTATTCAAATAATTAAGCTATTAAATATAAATTTTATTTAATGCCTTAATATTTTTAAATATAAATTTTTAGTATTAAACTGCAATAAATAATTTATAAGAGGCTTTAAATTGGCAATTTTAAACAATATAGCCGCTTATGGCTTTTTTATTAATATATTTAGTTTTTATAATTAAGAATTTAATATTTACCAGCTTTAAATTTTTGCTTTAATTCTTTTAAATAAAAATTATTAAATCGTCCTTTTAAAATATAACAATTAAATCATTAAAAATAATTAAATTTCAAATTTTTAATATAATTTTAGGCTTTGCTTTAAAACCAGCTTTTTAAAGCTTAAATCTCTTTAATTTAAATTATTTAATATTGGCCAATTATTTAATATCAGCCAATTATAAAATATTATTATTTTAAAAAGCTATTATTGTAAAATATTTATTAAAAATAAAAATTATAAAATAAAAATTATAAATAAAGACTTTTATAAAAAGAAATTAATATAGTAAACTAAATAAATAATGAACCAATATAATCCAATTTTAGCTATATTATATAATGGCTTTTTAAATTTTATAATTAAATTTTTTAAATATTTAGCAATTATGTTTTTAGGCAATTGGCAGTAAATATTTTGATTTGAAAAATTAAAAAATTAAATATAGGCCTAAATAATATTCCAAAACTATAATTTATAAATTTTATTATTATATAAATTTTGAATAATAAATAGAAATAGGCCAAAATATAGCATTAGCTATTGGCTTGATTTTTAAATTATAGGAAATTAAATAAAAATTTATTTTTTGCCAGCATTGCTATAGCCTTAAATAACCAATTTTAATTTCTTATAAAAATGATTATTTTGCCTTTAATTTTTTCATTTTTTTAATTTTTTTCATTTTTTTCATTTTTTTAATTTTTTTAATTTTTTTAATTTTTTTCATTTTTTTCATTTTTTTCATTTTTTTCATTTTTTTCATTTTTTTCATTTTTTTCATTTTTTTCATTTTTTTCATTTTTTTATATTTTTTTAATTTTTTTAATTTTTTTTTAATTTAAGTTTTTAAAATAGTGAAATTGGCTTAAATAAATTTAAATATACCAGTATTTAAAAATCAAAGAATTTCAATTTTATTAAACTTTTAAAATAGCTAATTAAAAATATTTTTTTTTAAAAAGAAAAATAGCTAAATCTATTTTTTTAATGGTTATAAGTGCTTTAAATCCTTTTATTCCGTTTTTTATAATATACATAAAAGCATTCGCAATTATTTGGTTAATTTCTTTATTAAATAAGCGTTATTTTTTGGGTTTTCTACGCTTTTTGGATAATTGAATTTGTTTTTAGCAGAAATCAGCTTTAGCGAATATCTTTTTAGGCGTTTATAAAATTGCTTCGCAAATTGCTTAATTTCCAAAACGTCCGGATTATTTTTAAAAGCTTTTTCCGCTTTATTTTTATTTTTCTAATTAGAAAAATTTTAAATAATTTAATTCTTAATAATTTCAAAAATAATTGATTTAATAAATTCTGAAAAATCAGCTGCTTTTGGAAAAGCTATTTTAATTAATTTCAAAAATTTAAAATTATTATTAATTCCTTTTAAAGCAATTGCTAATTTTAAATTAATTTTAAAATTATTAAATACTAAAAGACTCTTAATAATATTGATTTAAATATTTTTAAACCTTTAAATATTTCTAAAATACAATTATAAGCATTTTTTAAAACGCTTAAGTAGGCTAATCGAGCTATTGTTCTTTTTATATATATTAGAATTTTAAAATCCAAAAGTAAATTCAATATAGCTAATATATTAAGGCTATTTTTAATATATAAACCTTTTTAAATTAATTTTTTAATATAGATTTTTAAATTTTCTTAATGGCTTTATAAATAGCTTAGGCTTTTTTAATTATAAAAAAATAGGAAATTCTAAATAATTTTTAAATAAACTTTATATATCAAAAGAATAAATACCAATTTGTTAAAGCCGGCAATATTATTTAAAGCTTCAATAGCTATTTACAAAATAAATTTAAAAGTGCTTTTTTTAAATTTAGCCTTTATAATAATATAAGCTTTTTCCAATTTTTTTTTTTTTTTTTCACTTTGCCAATATTATAATAGGCTTTAATTAAAATCTTATTATAGCAAATTTTTAATAATTTAGCATTTTATTCAAACTTTTTTAAAAACGGCTTTATTTTTAATATTATAGCAAATAATATTTAATAATATTTGATATATATTAATCCATATTAATATAATTGCTTTTTAAATATTTTTTAATTTTATAAATTTAAAAACTTTAGCGGCATTATAGAAAATACTATTATTAATAATATAAAGGGTTTTATATCCCTTAATCCAAATTATATTTATAGTAATTAAATAATTAAATTTTATTTTAATTTTAATTTTAAATTTAAATCATTTTAGGAATTTGCTATTTACCAGGTATTAATTGCAATATTTAATTAATGTTTTAAAAGTTTTAAAATTAAACTGGTATTTAGCTTTTTGCAAAAGCTTAATAAGCTTTTTGGTAATTGGATGGCCAAACCTTTTATACAATTAACGAAATTTAAATTTATTTAAATAACATCAAATAATATTTATTTTATTTCTATCTAATTTAATTTCCAAATAATACTAGAAATGGCCAAAAATTTTAAAAATAAGCTATTGCCTAATTTTTTAAATTAAAATATTTTCCAAATTATTAAACTTCATTTAAAAGCTATTTCTATTCTTTAAATACATTAGGAAAAGAATACCAGCCTTGCAAATAAAAAATATAATTATTCCAAATAGCAATTTAAAACAATAGCTTTTATAATGCTAAATCTTTTAATTCCAAATATAATGCAGGCTTGGCCAATTTTGCTAATATCCAAATAAATATTAAAAACTAGCTTTTTTAACGCTTAAAGCTAAATATAGCCAGCTATAAAAATATATAATGGTTTAATATTAATTATAATTTTTTAAAGAATTTCTAAACAATATCGGTTTAACAGAATAAATATTTGGCTCCGAGTAAATTCCATAAAATATTAAATAGTCGTTTGCTTATTTGAAATTAATCTATAAAGGCCTTAATTTTAATTTTGGCTTTAAAATATATATATAAAATAATAAACAATTATTTATTTATTTAAAATTATTTTATAAAAATTATAATTAGGAATTGTATATTTGACTAATTATTTAATAAAAAGAAAAGCCATTTTTAGTTTATTTACCGGGCCCCCGGATATTATAAAGCTTATAAAGCTTATGGTTTTTCCTTAGCTTTTTTTATTATTTTTTAAAATGTTTTTTCAATTTATTTTTTAAATTATTTATTTAATTTTGTTAAAACTATTATTAATTATATTTTCTGTATAATCCAATTTTTATTTGCCTTTATACTTAGCTAAAACAAAATATACGAAACGTTTTGGGTATAAGCTCTGCCCTTTTCTTTTATAATTCTTCCATTTTTTTCATTTCAAAATGAAAATTGGTAAATTATAATTTTTAAATCAATAGCCAGGTTTTTTACAAATCCAGCAATATTTAATTAAATATTTTAATTTGCCAAAGCCATTTAATTAATTTGTAATATTTTAATTGGGCTTAAAATTCTTAAAATTGCTTTGGCTCAAGCTTTTAAAATTGCTTTAATTAAAATATTTGGAATTTTAATAATCCGGATTTTTATTATAAATCCGGTTTCAATAAAAAGCTAAGAAAATAGTCTCTTTTTAAATACGAATTAAAAATCGAAAATCCGCATAAATTTTTTTAAATATTTCAGCTTTTTTTATTAAAGCATACTTGCACTTTTTTATATTTTTGCAAGCATTTATTAATTGATTTTTAAAGTTTTTTTCTTTCAATAAATAGCATGAGAATTTTGCTGGATTTTATATAAAATATTAATTAAAATTTCCAAATATTTAATTTTGAATTTTCCAGCATTTTTTTAAATTACCTTTTTAAAATTTAGGTATTTTTAACGGCGGTAAAGAATTTTAAAATATTTCCTAATTATAGTAATTATAATTTTAAAATCCATATTTTTATTAAATCTTTCCTTTAAATAATAATTAAATGCTTTATTTTTAATATATTCAAATAGGCATAATAAAATTTAAATAAGAAAATGCCAAATTTGGCAATGCGGTTTATGAAAATAAGAAATTTGGTTTTAAATATATTATATATTCGTTTAATATATTTTAAATCCTTGTTATAAATATAAATTTTAATCAATTTAAATACCAGTTTAAAAATAATGGCATTTATAAAAATATAATAGCTATTAATTATATTTAGCAAAAATGTTTAATTTAATTACTTTGCTAAATTAATATAGCTAAAAAAAATTATATAAATGCTAAATTAAGAAAGAAAGCTATAATATACTATATTATAAACCAATTTATATTATATTATATTAAAAAAGTATATTATATTATAATCCTGGTTATGTTATATTATTAAAGCTATATTATACTACATTAAAATTCGTAAAATAAACACGCCTAATTTTAAAATTTAATTTATTAACATTAAATTTAATAAAATTTATAATATTTCGCAATTTTTATATATTTTGGAAAATTAAGGCATTTGTTTAAAGCTTTGAATTTACCATTTAAAGATAAAGCCCGTTTTTGGATTTTATTATTTTTTAATTATTTCTATAAACCATTTAGCCATTTTTGGCTTTATAAAAACCTTGTGGAATGCAAAAAACAATTTTTCCTTATTCACCTATATATTATAAATAACTAGCCAGGTTTTTAAAAAACGTTGGACTTTTTTATTTGATTTAGCAAATAAGATTTGGCTAAAGGTTTTAAAGGCATTTTTAAATTCAAGCTATAATTTATTATTTTGCTATTTAGCTTTTTTAAAAAAACCAATTTTGGAAATAAAAAACCTTTTGATATTTTGCGTTATATGGATTCTAGGGTTTTTATTACGAGCTGGGTCCGGGATTTTAACCAAGGCTAGGATATAAATTATTATTAATAGGTATTTATTATTATAAGGAGAGAAAGGCTCTCCTGCTATTGTAAAAACTAAATTTGGTAATTATATAGCGCATGGACTATTAGGGCTTTTTTGGCTGGCTAGCCAATAAAAGCACTTTTAATTTAGGCCCGTTATAATATCCCCCCTTATATAAAGCTTGCTTTAAGCTTGAAAAACGATTAGTTTGGTTTTAAGCCAAATTTTAAATATATATATAAATAATAAAAATAATAAAAATAATAAAAATAATAAAAATAATAAAAATAATAAAAATAATAAAAATAATAAAAATAATAAAAATACTAAAAATAATAAAAATAATAAAAATAATAAAAATAATGAAATCCCCGTTAAAATCCTTTTAAATGCTGTTTTTAAAACTTGGCCCTTTTTAAACTATAGTAGCCGGTATAATTTACGCTATAAAAGTTGGTATATCCGGCGCGCTATATTAAAGCGCTGAATATATACTATATTATAGCATTTAAAATATACTATATTAAAAGCCCGAAATAATATTGCTTAATAATTTAATTAGCCATTTATTTTTAATAAATTTCTAGCTTTAGTATTTAATTTAGCTGCCCTATTTTGGGCTTTTTATTTTGCAAGCTTTTTAAAAGGTTTTGGTTTATTAGGATAGCAATTGTGAAATTTTCTAAGCTTTCAAAAACGTATTTAAAATCCAATTATAAATATTATTTGGGGTTAGAATCATAAATCGGTTTTTGATTAATTTTATATTGCAGAATTTTATAATAAATGCGGGAATTTAAAATACTGTAAATTTCCTATTTTATGGCTTTATTTACAATTGCCGGCGATTTTGAATCCGGTTTTTAATTAGGTAATAAATTTATATTTGCTAAATACAGCTTATTTAAATAAATAACAGGGTAAAAATTTTTAATTGGAGAAAAATTTAATTTAAAAGTATTTTCTTTTTTTTAAAAATAATTTTATAAGGTTTTGCCATTTTGTTATTTAGCTTATAATTAAATTTTACCGATTTCCAATTCTTAATATTTAAATAAACATAAATTCTTTTAAAATCAATTAATTGGCGGCGTTTATTAGCTTGGGCTTTTTGCAATTGCTATACTAGCTATATAGTATTTTGAGTTGTTTTTTAATAATAATAAATCTGTTATTATTTGCTATAGTATTTTTTTTAATTGAAAGCTTAATTGGGATTTGCAAATTCAAAAATATTTTAATTAAAAATAATTTGGGGCTTATAATCCATTTCCATTTTAATTGAAAATATATTTATTAATTTATAAAAAAAAGCGGCGGCGGTAATATTGGTAAAAAGAAAATGCTTTATTTAATTATTTTAAAATTAATTAATTAAAAATATTAGGCGGAAATCCAAAATAGCATTAGCGATTTTAATTTAATTGTTAATTTATAGCTAATAAGCTAAAGAAAAAAGCGAATAGCTATATTGGAAATCTTTATAAACTTTTGCTAAAAAGCAAAAATAAATTGGATTTTTCAATTTGAAATAATAGTTTTTAAAGCTTTATAAATTTTATAAATTATAAAATAACTTTTTTGCGGCTTTTTAGGCATTAAATATTTAATAATATAATATGCAAAAGAAAATTATAAATTATAATTATAATTATATTATAGCTATTTCTATTTTTAAATATATAATGGAAATTTATTATTATATATTGCCAAAGATATTAAAAAAATGAAAATAAATTAAAAAGGCTTAAAGCTTTATTTTTGGAAATTGTTATTTTTATGCAAGTCCGGCAAGTTTTAATATATCGCTTTATATTTTGTATTTAATTTAGCCATTAATAATGCTTTTTAAATAGCTAATGGATTTTACTTTTATTAAAATAAATAATTTAAATAATACTGTAAGTTTTAGCAACTATTTTACTTTAAAAAAATCCTTATAGCAGGTATAATCAATTGGTCATTTTTAAATATAAAATTATTCCGTATATTTTATTACGCTAATTTAATAAATTCGGGGCTTTTAATTATAAATTTTGCCTTTTTACAATATTTTTAAAAAAGGTATTATTCGCTTTTCAATTGGTAATTAATAGCTTATTAATTAGCTTTACTTAGGCTATCAAAATAAATGCTAGCAATATTATATTTTTAAATTAAAAATCCTTAATAATTTTTAAGCTAAGGCATTTTATTGGCAGAAAAATATTACGCCAATATATCAGCTTTAAAGCTTTTATATTAGCTATATTTTAATTTCTTTATATAAAAAAATTAGCATTATTAATTATACCAAGCTTATATTTAATACGGAAATTATAATTTAAAAGGATTTTCCATTATTTAGCTTGCCTGGTATTTGAAACCTTAATAATTATAAATTATTTTAATAATTTATAATTGCTAATAATTTAATTTTTTTTAAAAACTACAATAAATAAATAAGCCAATGAATAATTAATTAAATAATAATTAGAATTTTTTTATTATAAATACCGTAATTTAATTGGTATTTATTTATAATTTTTAAAAAAATATTAAATACCAGCTATTGAAATATTTTTAAAAATAAATTCCAGCCATTATTTTATTTAAAGCGTTTGTTTTAAGCTAATTTTTATAATTGGAATTAAGAATAGCTAAAATAAATGCTAATAATAAAGCCGCTTTAAAGGCTAGGAAAGCATTTTGGCAAATATTAATCCATATTTCAAATATAGCCTTCTTGGTAAATTAAATTAAGGGCTTGGCTAGCCTGCTATAATTTTTAATAAAAATCCAATAAAAATTGCAAAATCCTAAAAAAAATCTTTTTAATTTTGCCCTTTTTAAAGCATTGCTAATCTTTTACCGCTTGAATTTTATTTGAATTTATTTAAATACTGCTAGAAAAAATAATATAGCTCAGATATTTGGTTTTTATAATATTAAATTTATATTTTATAATATTTATTTATCAACCAGCTTTAATTAGGCGGTTTATAATAGCAATAATATTTTAATAATACTATTTAAACTTTTTATTAATACAAATTAAAATGTCGTTAATAAAAGCTGTGCAAATTTAATTTAAAAAATTAAATAAAATCTAATTAATATACCGTTAAAAATAGCAAATTTATTAATAAATTTAAAAAACAAAATATTATATTATAAATTGCTTGCTAGTTTCTTTCAAAGAAATGCGATAAAAAACTTGCCTAATATTAAGCTTAGTAAAATATTTAGCTTTGCTAAGCTAAAATAAGATTTTTTAAAATAAAAATAGCAAATACTAATTTTTATAAATAATTTCGTTAAATTTTCAATAATTTATATAAAAGTGCAAATCGCTTTTAGGCTTTTTAATAAATAAAATAAAAGCTGCAAAACAAAATAATAATAAAAAATCCTTAGTCAATTTTTTTTAAACAAGTTTTTATAATACGCAAGTGCTTTATTAATATAAAATATAGCAAAAAATAATTTAATTAAAATTTTGGGTTTGTTAGCTTAACTTTTATATTATAGAAATTATATAATAGCAAAATATTAGAATTGTTTTTAAAAGCATTATAATATTAAAAGTTTAAATGGCGTAATAGCCGCTGTTTTAATAATTTTTTATTAAAAAGCTTTTAGGGCTTTTTAAAAGCAATAAAGTTTTTAATAGCATATGAAAAATATATCCACGCTTTTTCGGGTTTTTTTCTTTTTTTCTTTTTAGAAAATTGCGTTTTATATTTTTAGCGCTAATTTAATAGATTTTAATATCCGGAATTTTTCCTTTTTTTAAAAACAAATAGATTTTAGCTTAATAAATATAAGGCTATTATTAGCCAGTTTTTATTTTATAAATTTAAAAGCTTTATACACTGCAATATAATATATAGGCGCCGCTTTAAGCGTAAAAATCATTTTTTTGAATATTTTAAAAAACAGCTTCGCTTTAATTTTCTTATTTGCTACCGGGTCCGATTCGCTTTTTCGAATTCTTATTTTTTTAGCCCTAAAACGCTTATTTTTACCATTAGATTTGCAAAGCCAATAAATTTTGCAATTATAAAAGTCTAATAGCATTTAATAACTATTATTGCTATTTAAATTTAAAAATTAAATTTTAATTTCCTAAATTAATAATAAAAAAGAAAGTTTTTGAAAAAAATCTATTATTAATAATAAAATCCAAAACAATATAAATAGTAATAAGCTTTTTGCAATTTCCATTAAATTTATAAAATAATATTAATTTACCCAATTATTAAATAGGTATTTTAGAGCTAGAAATAGCTTTAGCTATATTGGTATTTATAAAATATAATAATTAAATTTTATTATTAATAAATGCGTTATATTAATTTAAAAAAAATTCCTAATATATATAATATTAAAAATTCTTTACCGCCAATATAATTAGCCAAATTTACTAATATTATATTAACTAAATTAATAAGCTTATTTGAAAAAAGATTTTCCCTCAAGCGCCGTTTTTTCCCAAGGGTTTAAAGGCTAAATAATAATTAAAATTGGAATGAATTTAATTAATATAGGTTTTTTTAATAAGCTTATTAAATTTAAAATAATTAAAAGCCCAATGCTTAATGCTATTGCATTTATAGTATTAGTTATAAATAGGCTTTTCTTTTTATTATTAAAGTTTTTAAGTTTTTACAATTATTTTAACGGCCTTTTTTATAAAGCCGGTTTTAATATTCCTTGCAATTAAATCCAAAATATTAATTTTATTAGCTTTTCTGGCTTTTTATAAAACAATTGGAATTATTTATATTATATATATATATTTTTTACGGCTATTAAAATTAAATTCGCATTTCCTTTAAAAGTAAGCTTTTATATAAATAATTACTATAAAAGCGGTATTATAATATAGAATTCTAGCTTTTTCTAAAATTTTGCAAATATAAACAATATTTGCAATTGTGTATACTAAAATAAAAAAAATTCAAGCTAGGAGATTTTTATAAATATTGGTATTAAATATATTATCCAATTACGCATTGCGATAAAAATTTGTAAAAAAGATTTTAAATTTTTTATTTTGGCATATATAATAAATTAAATAAAAGCGTTAGGCATTATTACGCTTAATAGGAAAATTAAAGCAAATATAGAAAAAATATATATTGCTTTTTTAATTATAAAAGGATTTTTTTTAAAATATTATAACAAGGCTAAAAAACACAATTAGATTTTTTTTAATTTAAAATATAATATAAACTATAGCAATAGCAATAATAGAAAAATAACTAATATTAATAATTAGCTTATTTTTTATAATAATATATTAAATTTTAAATTTAGGCTTAAAGCCATTATTAAGCTTATTGGAATTAAAAAGCTTTTGAAAGCAATAAGGCTTAATAAAAAAGCAAAGCTAATATAAATTATTATTATTGCCAGAATTATTATTTGGGATATTTTTATTACTATTATTATTATTTTTAACAGCGGTATAATTTGCAATAGCTTTATAAGCTTTATCGGTATTAGCAAAATATTGAAATTGGGCTATAAGGGGGCTAAAGGCTTTTTTAATTTTATAAATAGCAAAGCAAAATATGCAAAATCTATTATAATTTATTTTAAACCGCACTTAAAAATTATTTTTATTAAAGGCATTAGGTACTTTTAATATATTAAATATTTTGGGCTTTTCAAAGCCAGTATTTAATTCTGTAAGCTATTAGCATAAAGCCTTTAATTTATTTTTAGCTTTAATTTCAAGAATAAAACCTTGCTAAAATCAATTATTAAAAATTTGAAAATTGCTATTGCAATTATTATAAAAAACCAAAAAAATAATTACTAAACCTTTATTATGAAGGTGGCGATTTAAGCTTATTTAAAAAATTAAAGAATTAAATAACGAGAAATAAATAAATAAATAATAGCAATAAAATTATTATAAGCTAGATTTGGAATTTTAGCCAAGGCTAGAATATAAACCATTATTAATAGATATTTATTGCTATAAGAAAAAAAAAGCTTCTCTGCTATTATAAAAATTAAATTTGGTAATTATATAGCATATAAACCACTAGGGCTTTCTCGGCTGGCTAGCCAACGAGAGCGCTTTTGGTCCGGGGCCGTTGTAGTTTTTTAAATCCAAATTAAAAAGAATCTTTTTAAATTACAAGGTTTTTAACTATAGCTAAACTTTTAAATTCAAATATTAAATATTTTATAAATATTCGTTAGAAATTGGTATTAGCTATAGTTAAAACGCTTAGCCAATCTAATATAAATAAATGGTATTTTTAATATTGCGCTAAAAATTGGCGCAAAAATAAAGCTTTAAATAGCGGAATTTAAAACTATAAATATTGCAGCTTTTAAAGCTGCAAAAACTGCGTTTCTTAAAATTGCAAAAATTGCGTTTTTAAAGCTGCAAAAATTGGGTTTTTTAAAACTGCAAAAATTGGAGTTATAAAAAAAATAAAAAATAAAATAATAGGAGATAGAAATTTAAAATAATAAAAGGCGGAAAGGAATAAGAATTTTAAAAGCCATTGGCAAAATAGGCTTGCGGTTGTTTAAAATTATAAAAAGCCTTGCAAAATCGCAAATTTAAAAGGCGCAAATTTATAAAATATAAATTTGGAATTTTAATTCAGATTTATAAAAACTAAATTTAAATGCTTTAAAGCTGCAAAATAAAAGTAAAGAAATTATATAGCTAGGCATAGCTGCAAAAAAATAGCGCAGCTGGTAATAAAGCTGCAAAAAAGATTATAAAAAATTGCGTAATTTGGAAAGCGGAATAATTAAAATAGCTGCGTAATAAATATAAATTGCTGATTTTAAATTGCGTAAATCCTAATTTTATTAAGGAAAGCAATGGTTAGCCAGTTTTTAATTTTTAAATTAATTGTATAAATCCCGTTTTTATTAAATAAGGCGAAATTAAAATTAAAATTCTTAACACAATTAAAGGCGCTATATAAATCCCGTTTTTATTGGGTAAAATATATTTTAAAATTAATTTTTTTAAATATAGCTATTTTATAATGTTTTTAAAAAAAATTACTAATTAGTATTTATTTTTATAAAATTAGAATAATGCGCGCGCAAAAATAATAAATAAATTATATTGGCTATAAAAACAAATAGCTAAAAGGCCGCCGGAAAGCTATAAATGGTTTCTATAGCTGGCGCTAAGCTAGTGCTAGCGCCTCGGATACGGGGCCCGGGCATAAGGCTCGCGCCCCGGGTATAAAGCACGTGACACGTGCCCGTGGCCTTAGGCATCGATCCATACACTATTAATATATTATAAAAAAGCTATTATATTGCGGCAAAATTTTTGATTTTTAAAAGAATTGCTATATTTTAAAAAACTATTTAATTGCGAAAAAACCTATTAAATTCAATTTTTTTTTTGTTTCATTTCTTTTTACTATTGCTATTTTTTATTTTTATCCATTTTTTTATTTTGCTTTTTAATTGCTTGCTTTATTTAACATAAAACGCTATATTTTACTTCGCTATTAAAATCCAAAAGGAAAATATAAAAAAGATTTAAAAGGCTTTAAAATATATACTTTAAAATATTACAAAAAAAATAGCTTAGAAAAGCTTTAAAAAATATCCAAAAAACTTGGAGAAATTTCTAGCGAATAAATTTTAAAGTGCTATAAAAAAGTCAATAATAGCCGAAAGAATTATAAAAACTAAGCTCCGGAAAAACGGAAACTCTGCTAAAACGACCTGGAGCAATTTGAAATTAAAAAGCTTTGCCAATCCATAGCGAAAGCCTTATTAAAGCTACGCTAGAAAAAATCCAAAATTGGAAAACTGGTTTAAAAATGGAATTTCTTTTAATTTTGTTTTTATTCTCCTATTTTAGAATTTGCAAATTATTATTGTTATTGGATTTAATTTGAATTTTGCTTTGCAAACTATATTAATTTGCAAAGAAAAAGATCATTTTAAAAATTTGTTTTACTATTCGTAATTTTGCTGCCATTAGCCTAGCTATTATTAGCCTAGCGCTATTAAATTTAAAAAAAACACGCTAGGGGTTTCCTAAATTATTAATAATAACGCTGCTTTATTGTGATTTATTATTGCAAATAGCTTTAGAAATCTAGCTTTATATTAGATATTAAAATTAATTTATTTTGGCTTTGCTTTTTTTTGCTATTATTATTATTATATTAAAAGCTTTATAAAAAATAAATAGCTTTAAGGATTTGCCTTGCTATTTTTTAGCCTTTATTAACCATTAAGCTTTGGGGGATAAAAAAAATAGCTTTGAAAATCTGCCTCGCTATTTCATTTAATTATTTCCCGCCGGCGCTATATTATCGTTATAAGCTGAAAATAGCTTTAAAGGCCTGCCTCGCTATTTAGCTAAATTTTGGCTTTTTTAGCGCTATTTTACTTTGCTGTTTTTTAATTTATTATACTATTAAAAAATATTAAAATAGTGTTATTATAATGGTTTAGGCTTTTTTGGATTATAGCGCGGGCTATAGCATTAGCCACGTAACGTCGCTTAGCTAATGCGGCTTTTTAAAAGCCGTATAAACCTTATTTTTAAATAAATACATTTACTACTCCAAATTACCTATAACCTGCGTTTCAAAAATTGGTATATTTTTTTAAAAAAAAAACTTTTGCCAAATTTATACAATATCCAAAATTCAAAAATATTCTTATTGCGAAAAATTTAAATAAAAATTCCAGTTTTTTAAATTGTTTTATATTAATTTATTTGGAAAAATACGCTTGCTAGGCTATTAAAAAAACCATTATTAATAATTTTATTAATATAATATAGGCCTTGCCTATTATCAATTGCAAGCAACTTTTTCCTATTTCTTTTAGAAATTTAAAAATATCCTAAAATACATTACTATTATATAAAATTGGACATAGCCGGGGAATTTATATTTAATATACTTGAACTTTATTTTAAAAACAAAAGCATTAGCTATAATTATACACCAATTGGCTAGTATTAATTTAATGGAATAATAAAATACAAAATTCGCGTAATTATTAAATAATTTACCGCTATATTGCAGAATTTTAATTTGCAATTAAACTTTTGGATAATAATTTTCTCAATTTAATTTAATAATAATAATAAAAGAATTGTATAAAGCCTAATATTACATTTTGCTAGATTTTATATATTTTTGCAAATTTGGTTTTAAAAGCTATTATCTTTTACTAGGAAAAGTTTATAAATTAATTAAGCAAGGCTTTAATAGCAAAATAGTTAATTTTTTTTAAAAAAAATGCTTATTCAATTTTAATAAAAATTTAAGCTATATTGCTTTTAATAAAAAAAATATATGATAAATATTTATGCAATAAAAAATCGGATTTTTAGCTGCAAAAATTGCCTAGCTTTTTTTTGCCAATTTTTAAATTATTTTTTAATAATTTAAAATTGGATTAAAAATGGAAAAAAGCTATAATTAATCCTTTATCCAAATATTGCTAGCTTGCAAAAACCCAATAATTTTTAATACGCTTTTAAAACTTTAAAATTATAATACCATTTATTTAAAACACTAATATTTATATAATTTTAATAGCCTATATTAGCGCTATTATATATATTGTTTAATAAAAAATCAAATTTCCAAATTTCCAAATAGCAATAGCAAATTTATATTAGTCTAAATAAAAAGCAGCTATAAAAAGAATTGCTGGCTAATAATAAAAAATAATAAAATATTTAAAAGCAAATGAATATTTAAAATAAAAAAAGGGCTAAATAGCAAAATTATTTAATATAAGGCCAAATAAATAATTTATAGATTTAAATAATAATATAGCTTTGATTATAAGGAAACTTTTGCTTTAATAATTAAGGTTATAAGCTATAAAGCAATTATAGCCTTAGCTGCAATTTTTAACCTTATATTATATTAAATAAATATTAAAATAGCTTTTTTAAATAATAATATAAAAAAGAATATATATACAAAGCTTTTTACCAATATCCATGGTTCAAATTATATAAAAAAAATTGCAAGCTTTGCAAAGCCCTTTACGATTTAAAGCAATCTTTATATATATAATATAAAAGGCTTATAGTTTTTTCTGAAATTATTAAATTTAAAGCTCTAATATTAAACTCGGAAATATTTGCTAAAAAAAGCCTATTTATTGCTATTTATATTAATAATTTATTTATTGCGGGATTTTTTTTGAATAAAATCAATAATATTAAATAAATTTTTAATAAAACATTCAATATATTAAATTTTAATAAATGCAGCTGTTATTTAAATATAATTATAAAAAACATTATTGCAGTAGAATTTTTTATTTAGGCTAGCGGGCTTATATAAAAAACATTTTTAAAAGATTTAATTATTGGAATTGCTTTTTATTTAATACGCTAATGGAAATAAATTAAAATTTTTTAAAAAATAGCAATAAAAACTGTAATACGAAATTTAAAAAATAACATATAAAAGCTATTGTATTTTTAATATATACTATATTTGAAATACAATTAAATATTATTTTTTTGATTTTCTATTTTAATAAATTTATAAAAAATCTCGGGAAAACATATTGGAAAACCCTTATTCAAATATTCCATTATTTTCGAAAAACCACTAATTTAAAATTGGTTTATTAAGGTTTTATATAATCGTTTATTAGCTGGGCTAATTTTAATTAGGCTAAAAATATTATTATATATTGCTTTATTTTTAATTATTTATTCATAATTAATAGCGCATTAATTAGCTAATTTTTAAAGCGCTAAATAATAATAGTATTATTTTTATATAAAATTGAATTAATAGGCTAAATTTAAATTATTAAAAAAGCTATATAGCTAAAAAAGCTATTTAAAAAATTGCAAGCCGTTTTAATTAATAATTTTATAATTATAATTATTTTTAAAAATATTTAAAATATTTAAATATTGGCTAAAATTTCGCAATTCTATAAATAAACTAAATATATTTAAATTTAATACCTTTTTTATAAAAAGCAATAGCTTTAAAAAACGATTAATTTTAAATATATATTAATGCAAAATCAGCTTGCCAATGGCTTTATAAAAGCTTTAGAAAAAAACAAATTTATTTAATTTAGAAATGCGCCAAGGCTTAAAAGGCTATTTTTTTTGAATGCCGCTAAGAAATATTTGGCCAAAAAAAAAGCAGAGAAAAAAAATAGTTTAGAAAATTGGATTTTTTTTGCGTTTATTTATAAAAGTGGTTTAAAGATTTTAATAGAACCGATTAGCGCTAAATAGCAATAGGATTTTTATTTGCCAAAATTTTCAAATAGCCTTATTTTTACGGTGTTTGAATTAAGTGGAAGTATTAAAATGCCTTAGCAATCAGGCATTTAGCTAAAGCTAGCGTGGCAGAGTGGTTTAAGTATAGGCTTTATACCACACTTAAACCATCATTTTAATATATCAAGAATCACCACTATATGACCTAGTTCAACATGGTGAGGGGTCTGTAATAGAGTAGTAGGGTCGTTTTGCGCCAGTCTGCGGCGTTGGAGGCGGCATCTTGGGCAAATTGGCGTCAGATGCTGGAGAAAAGGAGGGTTTTTGTGACGATGGTGCTCTGCTCACAGCCTGCGGGATCGCGGAGCAGGAAAGAGGATTGTTTGGTGTTTTTCAGAGGGTGAGGTTGGTGGCGGGATAGAAGCTTGGAAGAGCGCGAATCCGTGGGTGGTGCAGATTGCGAGGCAGCGTAGAGAATCGCCGCTGTCGGTTGAATTTATATTCACCGGTATTTTGTTGCTCAAACTGTTGAGACTCGAGCTTCTCTTAGCGAAATTACCCGTATTCCCTACCTCACTGACTCACTGGAACTTAGCATTTGATGTAAGAGTGCGCTAAATCGCCTCCCGATTTTGTGAATCGTCTCCAGCTAGTCCTAATGATACATCAAACTACCTAGGCTTCCACTTCTTTCACTAAAGAAGCAAAATTGAGGCTTTGAGTCAAGGGCAAACCAATGTCTTGCCCGTCGCTTAGCAAGCATCCGTCTCTTTGCGTTACTTCCCCTTCCAGCCTCCTTTCGCCCTTCCCAACTTGAAACATAGGTTTTCCTATAACTCTAAATATCTCCAATCACTTGGGATATTTCTCATCGCGTAGGAAAGTTCTGAATTACTCGAGACGGTCCTAATTACTCGAAATATTCCTGATCACTATTCACTTCGAATATTTCTGATAACTCGAAATATTCCTAGTTACTCGAAGTATTCCTTCTTACTGGGACAGGGGAAAAGATGAACCTGCCGGACTCCGAACCGTAATCACAGAGGATATTCATAACCACTGGAGTTGTTTCTAATCATTGGGAATCACTTCCAATTCTTGGGGACATTTCTGATCACCTGGGATATTTCCAAGACTAAGAAGGGTTTAGACTTTTCTCTTTTCGCCTCCTATGGCTACCTACCTAGGTACCTAGATAGGGGTGTTGCATGTAAGAGCTCGCCTTTCCTCTTCTCTTCTATGGAGACACTAAGCTGATGTCTCCCTAGTTTCCGCGAGCTTCTGCCTCCCACATGTCCAAGAGTTCCAGTGACAGGGGAAAGTAAGTGTGAATCGGACCGTACTTAGCCAAGTTCTCAACCTCCCACTTGAGCCACGCATAGTCGTCATTCCGTGGCATAAAGGCAGGATCCTGTGCTCTTGACGCCAGCAGCACCTCAACCATCAGCTGATCAGCCGGCTGGTCCGAAGGCCTGCCGCGATTGCCGCGCCCTGAATTATGTTCATCATACGAACAAAATCCCAACCTGAAAAGCAATTCCAAGGAAGGTTCAAGGCCACCTGGCAGCTTACTCAAAGCTTGGATTTGATCGACGAATGGCCACATGTTCCAGCTCAAGTTGTCGCAATCACCATCAAGTGTGAACATCTTCTTGTTGAGCATTTCCACACCTAACACGAGCGCGGTCGTGAAGACTGTGTCCGGCAGGGTTGCGAGATGCTTCTGGACAAATTCTGATGCTTCTAGTACAAACACAACAAATTGGAAATGAGATGAAAAGGATTGTAAGCGTTGCAGAAGCAATGGACAGAAATATCATACCAACTGCCAAGCCTTTCTTGACGATCAACTCTCCCATTTCCTTCACGAGCAGCTCCAGCTTAGCGACAGCCTCACTGGCGCTCTCTGATTGCTCTTTCTCACCAGCCTTATCCTGTTCTTTCACAGCTTTCTCCTGCGCCTTCTTGTGCTCATCAATCAACAATCTGAGCCCTGGAGACATGGCGTTATCGTTGGAATCCTTGCAAGTGGACGGGGAGGAGGAGCGGCCGCCGCGGTGACTGGTAGATGGTGCACTTCGCGGACGAGCATTCGACTCTGAGGCTGCGGGTTCAGAGATTGAAGAGAATTGTCGTTTTCGGCCGGTTCGGGGAGGAGGAGAGGCCATTTTGGGCAAATGGCTTCAGATGGCGTTCGAGGTGACCTTTGAAGATAGTGTGTGTTTTTCGGAAGGTGAGCTTGCCGGGGATTTAGGTGCTTAGAAGACCACGATTCCGTCGTTGGTGGAGCCTGGAAGCGAAACGGTCGAAAAGAAGCGCGAGGCGGCGCAGAGAATCCCAATGTCGATACTGAGTACTCCGTAGGATCTATGATCCCCGGTATTTTACTGCCTATAGTGCCATGATTATGAACAAAAGGCTGCATATGGTCTGTAATCTTAAATCAGTGAAATTCCCGATCACTCGGAATTCTCCTTATTACTTGGGACACTCTCGATCACTTGGATTACTCCCGATTACTTGGAATATTCCCAATTACTTGAAATACTCCCGATCACTTGCATTTCTTCCGATTACTCGCACTATCCAGAATCACCTAGAATATCTTTAGTCATTTGAAATATCTCAATTATTTAGACTCTATAGCCGATTGACCTACGTTCTCATTTCGACCTGTGATGTTTCGACCTTCACCTCAATCGATGAAGAACACAAAGATTTTCAAGACCTCACTGGAGTTTTGCTGACATTGCTACTCGGTAGTTGAAATTCTCAAGACCACCTTTTGTCTCCTCTTTCTCGGAGACGACGTCTAGTCGCGGGGAGCCTCTGCCTCTGCAATAGCTTCTGCCTCCCAAGTTTTCAAGAGCTCCAGCGACAACTTGAACCAATTGTCAATTCCGTGGCCAGCCAAGAGCTTAGCCTGCTTCTTGAGTTTTGGATACTTCTCTGGCATAAAAGCAGGGTCCTGTGCTTTTCTAGCCAGCAGCAAGTGAACCATAAGATGGTCAGCTGGCTCGTCCGATGGTCTGTGGCCGTAGCCACAGCCTCCCATATCCAATTCACCATAAGAATGGTAGCCTAGCTCCATAACCAAGTCGAAGGCCGGCACGAGGCCACCAGGCCTCTTACTCAGCTCTTTGATCGGCTCCACAAACTCCACCACAGCCTCGCTGAAGTCGTCACTCGTAATGCCAGATTTCTTTGGGTTCCCCTGGTTTTCCTCGAGTGGCTCGATCGCGAGCTCCATTTTCCGGCGCAGTTCGTCGGATGTTTCGACGACAGCACTTGGTCGGGCACCCAGATGCTTCTGAATGATCCTTGGTGCTTCCGATAGTTGTTTTTTCGTTAGCTTAGCTGTAAAATAACAGTGTATACAAGGTATTCGGTAAACATACCCAGCGCCAGGCCTCTCTCGACAATGAACTCCTCCATCATTTTAGCGCGCTGTTCAAGCTCAGTAATGTACTCAGCATCGCTCTCCGGTCGCTCATAAGCCTCATCCTTTGGTTCAGCTTCTTTCGGCGCTTCTTTGAACTGATCGATCAAGCTTTGAAGGGCTGGTGAAATGCCATCGGGTTCCGGGTCTGAGCCGTGTTTTCTTCGATAATCGGACGGTGCCATGCCGCCGGTAAGACTGCGAGCAGTCTTCTTTTTCCGTGGAACACGAGAAGTGGGTTCTGGAACTGCAGGTCTAGAGATTGAAGAGAAGGATCGTTTTTGACCGGCTTGTTTCGCGGAGGGAGGACTGCTGAGGTCGATGATTTCGGGCATATTGGCGGAAGGCTTTTGACACGGTTGATGCTGTTTATCATCTCTCGGAGCTCCTCTGATGCGCCATCGTAGTTGACGCCGTCTAGGCCAGAACCCTCCTTGCTCTTCTCCACCGACTCACCGCCAGCACGAGCAGGTGCTGCGGGGCGAGGATTGGGCTCAGAGACTGAAGGATCAGAGATCGCAGAGAAGGATCGTTTTTGACCTGCTAGGTCCTCTGAGGAAGGGCTGCAGAGATCGACGATTTTCATCTTGGCCGAACGTCTTTGTAGAGTGGAGGATTTGTGACTGGTAGGAGATGATTGATGAGGATAAATTTTGTGTGGAAGACGCGATGAAAACGCGTCTAGGGCAAGTCGCCAAGTCACCAAGTCACGTGTGATCTTCGAAAGAAAATTGCTTGGGCCACCCTCGCGCGCGACTCCATGTCCATCGCGATCACCATTCACCAATCTGAATCCTGGTACTCCGATGAGCTGAGAGTGATGTGCGTAACATGGACTCTGGTTCCTTAGTATTTTCTATCCATTCATTTGTCCAGCCGAGCTTTCTTCCGACTTCTGTTGTCTTTCACTCCCTGGTTTCCAGTCTCATTTCTGAATCGTTTCATCACCTCGATTTTCACTTTGAACCTTCACTGCAGCTTTGCAAAGAACGCAGAATGTTCCATTTGATTTTTTATATTTTTCTGAACTAGCAGACTGGCAATTCAGAAGTGCAGACTGGCAACCCCAGGCTAGCTTCTCCATGTTCTGTTGCAGTTCTTCCAAACGGCTCTCAGATCCTCTCACTGTTCAGCGTTGCGTGCTTCAAGCCTGTGGCGGATCTCAGCGGCTACCTCGGTTTTGGCGTTTGGACAAGCATGCAGATACTTCTGAATGGAAATCGGAGCTTCTGGAGTTCACATATACGATGTTAGAACTAGACTGTGGGAAAGTCGAACAAAGATGATCTTACCCATGGCGACATGCTTTTCGACAATGGAGTCTTCCAACTCCTTGACGCGCTGCTCCAGCTGAGAGATATATTCAGTATCGCTCTCCGGCCGCTTGGGCGCGGGTCGCTTTCGCTCCTCATCTTCTCGATGCAGCCTATCGAGATACTGGGCCGGTGATTCGTCGGCTTCACCATCTTCCGCTTCGCCGATAGTACGAGCAGGAGGCTTGAGTCCAAAATGAGCAGCGTCCTTGGCGGCCTTGAGAGCAAGCGTTCTTGTGAGGAGGGATTGAGGTCTTCCAGGAGTCCAGATAAGATAGCCACCGCCACGACCTGCTTTTGTGGCGAATTTTGACTCATCGATGACCCAGTGACCGTTGCTGAACTCTTCAGAACAATCGACAGGCTTGGGACCCAGATTGGCAGCGTCCTTGGCTGCCGAGCAAGCGACTTCCTTTGCAAAGACTCCTTGCGGTTCTCCAGAAGTCCAGGTGAGGTAGCGACCGCCACGGCCTGCTTTGGTACATACTTTCGACTCATCGCTAACCCAGTAGCCGTTGCTGAAATCCATGCTCGTACTCATTCTCCTACGTCTGGCTGCCGAAGCTGTAGAGTCGGCGACGGATGAGAAGCCGGACTCCCAGCGTCGCTTTCGGCCTGCCGACTCCTTGGGAGAGGGAATGTTGACCTTGGTAGTGTCGGACATACTGATGGTTGTATGAGGACTGAAAAAGATTCTGAATAGGTGTTGAAGATGATGCGTGAGGAAGGAAGGGGAAAAAGGTTCTTATAGCTTTTAGTGACGGGGTGGTTGGGAAACTCACTAATTGAACCCATGGGTGAGAATGTTTGGTTGGGGCGGGTGCAGGACATGATGGAAACGCATCGAAAATGATCGCGAAACTCGTTTGGAAAGTATTTTATCATTTTCATGTCTGTAATCTCCCTTCATTCGGCTCTTGCTCGGACGGACTGGACTGTTGTAAGGCCTGACTGACTTGAAACATAGTATTCCGCCCCATGGCCTGTAGTATGTGAGCCGGAGACAGGTAGAGCACGTGGCTTCTCGGAAGAATCCAATCCACCCCGGCGCGCAAGTACTCATAAATTCTGACGTGATAGAGGGGAGGAAAGTGCTTTCCATCGACTAGTGCTTGAACGAACACCTAACGACATACTTCCACAAGTTTGGTTAGAGTAACAGAAAGTATTGTTCCTCAGAGACAACTAGACGCGAGCTTCCTTCACCCATCTGCCCATAAGCTCCAACGACAGAGGAAATAAAAGCTCCGATCCCCACTCGCGCTGCAACTCCTCGACCCTGCGCTTGAGCTTTTTGTACTCTCTCGCCTCCGGCACAAAGTTAGCATCCTCAGTTCTTCTAGCCATTAACAGTTCAACCAAAAGGCAATCAGCCGGCTCATCGGGCCTCCTATCAAACAAACAAAGATACTCGTACTTGTCGAGAAGGGCGCAATGTGCCAGATACAGAAGCAGCTCGTAAGCAGGAATAAGACCGCCTGGTCTCTTGCTCAAAGCTCTGATCTGACCAACAAAAGGATGCATAGTACAGACAGGCTTTGCTGATACAGCCTTCATTTGTCTGCGCAGTATACGAGCTGCCTTTGACACGGTTATCGTGCTGAAATATGCGTCCCGGCGCGGCTTGAGATAGTCTTGGAAGGACTCAGGGGCCTTCGACAGATCTGTTGCAAGGTTAAGTAAATACACAGGCAGCTAGGTAGATACCTAGGAAGGGAATTTGTAGCTGTGTAGGATTGGAGCCACCAACCTATTCCGTGACTTTTGCGCACCAAGAACCCGGACAACTCTTCGATAGCGCTAAGACGAGCTTCGAGTTCCGCAACATACTCGTCGGTGCTTTCTTCTCTTCCAACAGCTTTCTCTATGACTCTGACTTTGGAAATTTCTTTTCTGGACTTCTGGTATGCGATGAGATACCTGTTGGCTTTTTCCGGGATTTCCGATCTAATCGACTCTGTTTCTAGGGTTAGATCATCACGTCGATGAAGCAATTGCGGTAAAAAGCAAGCGTGGGCTCAAAGTACCTTCGAAGCACAGGAGTCTGACCAAATCTTCGAGGATCCTGGTGCGAGCCTCCAGATTGGCGATATACTCGGCGTCGAGCCTTTTGGCAGCGGTCCCGGCGAGCAGAGCTTGAAGCTCTTTGGACATGGGAGACGCCCGGGTCATAGCGGTGAAGTGACAGACGGAAAGTAGTTTGGTCCACAGAGTCAGATTGGTGAAGACTGGCGCAAGGTTGCAGGAAGATGACTTGAGGATTGGTTGAAAGAAAGAAGTTCGAGGAACGCATCTGCTCTTATATGTGGCCCCTTCGAGTCTTTGAGGCCGGTCACGCAAGAACTCCCGAGACTAAACCTAAACTCGGAACAAAGCTTTTCAAGTGGGACTCACCTATGGAAGATGAGCTGTAGGGAATTAGTAATTGCATGGAGGGACGCGATCTGGACCACAACACGTCTAAACTCAAAAATACAAGGTCAGGGATGGGGGCTGGACGCCCTTTGCTTGTAGAAGTTTTTTGGTCCTCCCGGCTTCTACTAGTGGCGTTTGACTGAGTTAGTCGGCGTCCGAGACGTATGAATGGCGCCTCTTCCGACTGGACTGAGGGACCGCAGTGGCAGATTCGTGGGCAGAAGGCATCTTGGTGCGGAGAATATGGCTTGGGGAAGTTGGCTAAGTAAAGGTAGCGAAAGTGGGTTATGAGGGTGACACTTGAGAGCTTCGAATAGCGGCACGATCCTGCTCTTGAGTGCTATTGCGTCGATATTCGGAGGATAAGACACTCAGGCTAGCAGAGCAGTAGAGTTGTGATGAAGCCCGAGGCAAGCGAAGAAAAATAGCGCAGGAGGAAGAGAACTGCGGGGAAGCCATTTACTTTCTAGGCACCTTGGATCACACGGATCGACGGAACTCAAATTTCGGGTTGAAAAGTTACGGCCACGGAACTCACCTATGGGCGACCAGTAATTACTAACCGCATGGAGGACACAAGGAAGATGCGTCTTGTATAAGGTTACACCCAAAAGCAAATCTGTCACGGTTCGGCAGTTAGAGATTGGCCAACTGGGCTCCTAGAAATGTCTTGCAGGCGATGGTTAATATATGAGACTCTCATGTCTGGGTCGAGGTTGAGTACAGAGGCATCAAGTAACTCCATGTGCGGCGTGATCTTGTTATGTCGAACCTCGAAGTCCGATTGTTCATTGATAGAGTTGAGGCCATCTGTTCCTGACAAGTCGTAAGCAATGGTACCTGGCCAATAGATCGTCGATTATTGAGCTGAGTTTTGATCATTCAAGAAATTCCAAGGAGCTAGAAACATGGTGTCAAATCTAGAAGACATGTCTCATTAGAAACGAACCAAGGGGTTGTCAATAGTTGCGAGCTAGCTACTAATGTGCTTTCAACAAGATATTAGATCGTTGAGCATATACGCTCCCATTGAGAACAGACCCCGCGTGTGCCAGTTTGGGTGACGGATTAGGAGAAGCCCCATAAAAAACCCAAAATCACTGCGGTCAGATGGATGACAGAAGCCCCTGGCTAACCTCGAAATATCCCAGCAAAACTTCAACAGACGCGATTTATATAGTAAAGGAATGAAAAGAACACCAATTGGGAGCGATACACTTGAGCAAGCAATAAATGTTGAAGGAAAAATGACTAAACAACCAACAAAACTTGCTTCTCAGAGATGACTAGCTGCGAGCTTTGTCTTCCTTCTCCCACTTTCCAACAAGCTCCAACGACAACGGGAAATAAGTTTCGCACCCACGATGCTCCTTCAACAGAGTAGCAAGCCGCTTGAGGTCATCAAAATCTATCTCATGAATGATAGGAAAGGTCACAGTCTCTTGCAGCCACCAACAACTCAACCATAAGACGATCAGCCGGCTCATCCGAGGGCCTGTCGCTTTCGTGCAGAGCAAAGCGAACACCATGGTCGTCAGCCTTACCATCAACAGACATGCCCGCTAGCCTCATGAGTAGGCGGAGTGCCGGCTCCAACCCACCAGGAATCATGCTCAATACTCTGATCTTTCCGACATATGGTTCCATGGCGTTGCTGAAGGGATCATCCGACTCCGGATAAATACTCCGAAGCTCCTGGGTCTCATATGTATCGTCAATGCTGCGGCGCAGGGCAGCAGCTGTGTCGGTACTGAAATTCGGATAGGTTTGAAGATGCCTCCTAATCGCCGGAGAGGCCTCTATTTCAGGAGTTAGATCGTTGCATCAGACTTTGAGTAGTGGGGTCTCGCGCAAATAGGAGAAGGGGTCAAGGTACCTAGGGCGTAGCGATTGGTTATAACGAATGCAGACATCTCATCGAGAATCCTGCTGCGGGTCTCGAGCCCAGAGATGTAGTCCTCGTCGTACTCTGGTCTCAGACAAGGCTCTTCTCTGATTCTGATTGCCCGGTTCCCGTGCCCGTGGAGAGCAGATCTTGAAGCTCTTTGGACATGGGAGGTGACAAGATTGAAGATCCTTGAGTGTTTGATTTCTTGGGCCGTTGCAGAGGAGTGTCGAGCTCGGTGTCTGAGCTAGATGAGTGTTATCTCTTGTTGGAGGAAGCGGTTGTCTTTGAGGGTCCTGAGGAAGAGGGAGGGCTCATGTTGGCGGAACCACAGGTGTGAGCACCTTTTTTCGAAGGATGCTGTATGGGGGGAAGTCGTGAAGGTAGGTGGGCGAGAGAGATGATAGTACGAGAATGTCGAATGACGAAACGACTCTTTCAAGTGAATATTGTGATGGTCGGGTATCTTTATGAGGCCGGCAGAAAAGAAAAGGTGACGAAGCACAGAGTAGGAAGAGAGGATTGAAGATGTGAGGGAATGTGGCCCTCTTCAACAACTTCGCATCTCAGGTCACATGTCAGGTAATGAAATTAGAAACCCAATCAAGGCCTGTAAACCCTAAGCTCATCTATGAGTCACACTAATTGCCAAGTGTGGGGAGAACAAGGCGAGGACGTGCTTCACTAGAAAGTTATGTGCAAAGGTAAATCAGCCACGCTTCGGCAGTTGAGCGGTTTTCACAAGTGGCATAATCGACCAGGGACCATGCGAACAAAGCTCATTGATCAAAATTGCCAGCCCTTCCTCGTTCCTTTTCTCGTGCCATTTTTGGAGGAAGGATAGGAAAAGGTGGTCCGTAGCCCCCAAGTTATTCACCGAATTTCTCATAATCAACTGGTGAACTACCACATCATTGTACGACTATCAATGAGTAGGAACTCACCAAGTCCTTGGGAATACAGCTGGCCACTGAACTGTGCAAAGTTATCACTCGCGAGTGCGAAATGATCAATGTGACTTCAAACAGGGCCAAATGAGATTGTCAACTAATCCAGTTACTATTTGTCGATGACCCCATAATCTGCAGCCCATACAAACCTTCCACTCTCACTGCAAGCACCGCAAAGACTTCCTTCCCCTTCCGCCGATGTTTGATCCACCTGTTGCTCCCTGCTCACTCACAAGCCGCTTTGTTAAATTTGTGTCAACTCTCCACCCTCCTTCAACACCTTCATCCGCCTCTTGATATAATCAGACTCCAGCTCACCAGTAAGACGAGCTTGTCTAATCTCCAGATTCTGACGAGCATTCTTCAAAGCCGCAGCAGCATCCGGCCCCTTCTGAGATCGAAGAAAGACGACTTCGCTAGCAAGTTGCTGACAGGCAAGCAGATAGTCTGTAAGGCGAGACGAGTTCAAATCAGAGACCTAGTCCCAGTAAGCCACCAAAACCACATGAAAATATCTGGAGACACATACCAAGATGCATCCATAACGCGATGTCCCCTTCTTCTTACAATCTCCGCACTTGTTCGAGTTGACACTGCCTGCCCAAAAGCAGACAAGATTAGGACAATCGTAGTACGCTTTGGCACAGAGAGTGCAGCACCGGCGAGGCCCAAGGCTAATATCGTGATTGTGATATTCTTGCTGGGCGGTAAGGGGTACTTCTGCGCGAGTCTGCGTCTTCTGCCGGCTCGCAGTTGGTCGATGAAGATGCGGAGGCCGGGATCAGTGGCCTCGATTGGTTGGCCAAATGGAACGGGCTGGGTGGGTTCGTGAGAGAAAGGGACAGATTGGGCGGGACGGGGCACTGAAAAGAGTCAGTGAGCCAATCCTAGACGGTTCTTGGAAGCTAGAGACGAGTTACCTTCTTCCGTTCTCAGACCCAGAGCTACTTTTCGGAGGTGTTCTTCATCTTTCTTTTCTTTCTTCACCAGACGTTGCTCGACCAAGCCTGATAAGCGAGCCTTGCGCTCTTCACGGTCTTTACGCTTCTGCGCTTTCTCGTCCAAGATAGGGGAACTGCTAGACTGAGTTGGATTTTGACATTGTTCTTTCTCTTCCTCTTCATTTGAATCACCGAAGGGATCGCAATGAAAATGCATAGCTTCGACGTCTGCGGCACACCTGCGACGACAACGTCGTTTCTCATCAGGGCCTGTGAATACATAGGTCAGCACTATCGGCGAGTTGCATGGAAACCAGGCATTGCTCACTCTGAGAGAATCCTTTTCTGGAGGATTCAACGAACGCAGGGAGAAGGTTTCTTCGCGGTGTGGATATGGGAGACACCGGACGCGAGGAGTTCTCTCTCGTGTCTGCCGAGTCCTTTGGCTTGGGGGAGTCGATTCCAGCATCCGAGATGAACGAGTGGTGCCTTTTCTTGCCAGGAGGTACGAGTGGAGAAGGAGAGGTGAGATCAATGATATCGGCGAGGGGTTCCCTCTTGACTTGTGCCATTGGAGTCATCGTGATATAGGGGATGCGAGTAAGTTGTGATGATAGTTCTTTTTAGAGAGGGGATCTGGGAACTTGGAAGAGTATCACGATTCTCTCGTGAGGGAACAAGATGGAATGTGAGATGATACGGAGACCTGGGGAAAGCTGATTAAATAGCAGTATGTGAGAAAGACTCGACTCACCTTGGGGTACGTATCAACTCTTGACCCAATCGCGTCTTCAGTCAATCGCGAGATCACATGCAAGTAAACAAAACAATCGAAACTCAAACTGCAGGCCGTGTACTGGAACATCTGATACTTACTTTTCTGGCTCTGAGCTTGTGCTTGAGTTTCTTGCAGATTGTCAACAATGTCGTGGATTGGTGGTGGTGGATGCATCCTCATGTCGGGCACTTTCATTTCTCGCTGTGGGAATCGAAACTAGAGCTATGGTGGAGGGCTCTGATTTCTCGCACTTATCCTGCTGTAACGACCAGGCCGGAGGTGCTCTTGATGAGGATTTAGGTTTCGAGTGACAGATAAGAGCGGGAACGGAAAAGTCTTGTATTCGTGGGAAGCGGGGTTGCAAACTGTTGCCTAATATACAAAGGAACGCGACGGAAACGTAGAGAAGTCGCGAAGTCAGGTGCAGAACCCACGTGAATTCTGTTTTTGGGAATCAGATGATAGAACCGCGGACAGCAGTTAGTGGTGGTGTGGCGGACACCATGAAGACCGGCCAAGAAAACCCGCGAGGCCACGGCACAAGCAATCATATCGTGGGCTACCATCGGAAATGAATGCATGGATGTATTTTGGTTGAGTGACGAGAATCGTGATTTTAGTGGTTTTGCGGCGGCAGCATTTCCTGCAGCCGGTTCCTTGCCAATGTCCTTCTCTCTTCGCGCGTAGTTCTCATCCTTCTTTTGTATGCAACTTCGTACTGCTTCATGAGTCGGATAGACTGCGGAAAGTAGGAACGGATGTTGCCGATACTCAAGTTCTCTTGATTCTCTTCCATAACACGCAAAAGAGCCGGCAGTTGCCAGTCGTCATCCTCCCAGTCGTCCCATCCACAAATTTCCAGAAGGTCGACCAGTAACTCATCAGCTGGCCTGTCTGAAGGCCGTCTTGCAGACCTTCTTGCCATATTTGGCACGCTACCGCTTGTTGCGCGCGCGCATCCACGGTTCACCCGCCGACCATCTTGCAAACGTCTGCATGAGCTCGAAGGCGTGGTCAATGCCCATGTCTGTCTGGTAGAGACGTCTGATGTGCGGCAGGATCTCGGCAAACTCGATGCTGAAATCATCGCTGGAGACCTGGCTCCCGGGCCCGACGGCTCTGGTCAAAAGTCCTGAGTATGTTTTGAGCATCTTGGTGTCTATGGCGTCGCGATATCTGTCGACGCCATGAGGTCCGGCCAGGACCTTCTCGAAAATAGGCTCAGGTAGATCTGTCGAGTATTAGCAGATAGCTCCATGGCGAACGCGGTCTTCAATTTGCGTGCGGGGAGTATTGACCGAGCATCAAGTTTTGGTCGACAACGAATGAATGCAGTGCCTCCACCTCCTTCTCCAACTCAGCGATTCTCTTGTCTCTAACATCCTCGTCCTCGTTAAGCCGAACACGCCTGCTGGGGCCAGCCTGATCGTCTGCATCGACCGACTCATGAGATCTCTTGAGCTGTCGTCGCAAAGCAGCTATTTCTTCATCCTGTGCTGTCTGGCGGGCCTCAAGCCTCTGCAAAGATTCCTGGATATATGGTGGTGCCATTGGTTCTGAAGAAGTACCCACTGAGGAGTATTCGGAATGAGATGCACCAAGTCCGTGATGCAGAGTTCGAGGGTCGAGGGCTGATAGTGAGTACAAAAGTTCCTACGGGTTCCAAAAGGATTTGTCTCGGAGGCCAAACGCGTGAAGACGTGTTTTCGCGTAAAGTTGGTCGGTGGCTGGGAGTGGTCCGAGCTCTCATCCGTGCTACTAGTATTCTACACGTACTCTGTGGCTCTGTGATTGCTTGTAGCTGAGCACACAAGATGTGTCACCGCGAGCCTGCAAATGTATCATGAACTCATCGCTGTTTCATTGTCTTGCGCTCTTTCCGAATAACCATTCTAGTATACAAATCGCCAAACCCAATGCCCTCGAACCTTTCAGGAAATCCATGCCAGCAGCTGATATATAATAAAACCATCGCACTTCAGACCAACGCTAGCAAAACCATAGTAGGTATTCAGCAAACCGAATCGCAATCCAAACGTAGTCTCAGCCGCCCGCTTGAAGAACCAGCAGGAGACTTGCGTGTAGATGCAGACATCCCCCTTGCCCGGCTTCGTCTTGACAGCTCTCACGGCCTCACGCAGAGGAGCACCGAGCAGTCGAGTCTCCGCGGAGAAGCTTGTAGTGGGCCTCAATGTAGGCCTCTTTGTCTGACCACGGGCGTGCCTCGAACGTCGATACAATCCAGCACGAAAAGCCTTGCGCCAATCCATGCTTCGCAAAACTTACATCGCATAGGTAGTCCGTACTCCGTTATCCCTCCGTAGTCCCTTCGTCGCTGGGAAACTTCGAGACTCGACGAGAGTACACTAAGCGGCTGACTTGCCAGTAGAATTGTTAGCTGATGTGCTGGGTACTTTTCCAGCCGAAAGAACCGGGCTCTGTTCGGGGGAGCTCAGCAATGAGGAGCGGTCAACTTCGATTGGTTGCCGTGCGGATTTACCTCGTTGCTGTGAGGGACCCGCGAGTGGCTCTGTGACGTAGGGCTCGTGTGTAGCTTGGGCTTGTCGAGAATATGAGGCTTGGCCTTGAGAGGCTTGCGAGGGTGCTGAAGGTAGACCGCGTCTTGGAGCTGGAGCTAGAGCTTGAGTCTGGGCTGTAGCTCGAGCTGGAGCAGATGCAGGGGCATGGGCTGAAGCCTGGTGGGGAGCAGGCGCCTCAATCTGCTGAGGCACCATCCTAAACCTAGGAAGCCCCAGCTCAATTCCCGTCAACTCAGCCTTAAACCCACTCAAAGTCCCAACATGTTGCCACCACTGTCGTTTCAGCGCCATATCAATCGTATACCAGCTAGTTCTCGTGTCGTCGGCAGCCACCATGCTGGTTTTGTTGTAGTAGTGGGCCATTACCCCTTTTCGAAGATCGCAGACGGCGATGTGTAGGGCTTGCAAAGAGGTTCGGGCGTGCTCGGTCCTGAGGAGTAGGTTGGCTTTGGCGACTCGTTGGTGCTCGTAGGGGGTGGGGTCCCATTGCTGGAGGAGGGCGAGGGAGTAGTTGGCGCGTTGGATTTGGATGGGGATGGAGGCTTCCATCTCGCAGAGGTTGAGGATTATGGGTGGCGTGGGGGGTCGGGGAGACGCCATGTTTGATGAAGGGTGGCGGAGTGCAGTGAGATGACGGAGCAACTGCGATCTGACGAAGATGTATTGATTTGGGAGGGTATGTGGTAGTGGCGATGATTCTTGCACCGGTGGATGAGATCTCAAGGGTTGAGCGAGTTTGGCAGTGACAAGAGAATCAGGAACTGGTGGACGAGTCCTCGAATGTCAAGAGCTTGATGGTGAAAAGGCTTTCGTGTGCTGACAGATTTCTGTCTTTGTCAAGCCTATCTCGAGGTTTCGTGGAGTTGGAAAAGAAGAAGGTTCAAGTCAGTAGGAAGAAACGCCTTCTTTTATACCCCCATCCTCCCATTCTCCCATTCAAGTTCTCCCAAACCCATGCATCGTTCCCCTACACACCGGTTCATCAGACCCTATGATCATACCCTCCACATCTCGAAGCTCCATATATCAAGACACAGTAACCACAAAGCTTGGTTACGTCGAGACAATCGTTTGACAGACTTTCGGACCGGGAGAACATCGAACGATTTGTTTGGCTGAAACTCCAACTGTGCTTTGAATGATGATTCTTCGGTTTGACTGCACTTCAAGCCGACACCAAATCGCGAAGTTTGGTTGGCGAAGCCTGGGTAGTGATTCGAGACCAGCTCTTTGGACTTGTCATTTACTGCCTTCCAAAGGCAGAGACATGTCTCAGATGATGCGTCGTGTGGCGAGACAGCCTCGAGATGCTGAGAATGATCAATTTGGAGGTACAAATTCGACTAGATCATGGAAGAGGTAACTTTCCCACCCAACATTACCCCTTTTCAGAAATTTCCTTGGAATCGGATCGATAGACAATGTGGTGTCATAGCATGATTCTTTGTCGCTTACCTAGGTCCAAGAGGTTTGGACCAGCATGCAAGTTAAAAGAACGAATACGTCGACTTTTTCAAGCTCACCGTGAAGGCTCAACGGTCATGGCTACGCTGCTTCGACCGCAAAGTACCTGTTTGTAGTCGAGATGGGCCAGTTGCCCGCGAATAGTACGGACAAGATAAAGTGTACAAACATACTCATGGGAGCGAATGCAATCTTGAATCTCTTGTGTGTGAATAGGCAGGCTGAATGCGAATTTATCTGCGTCTCCCAACATTCAGAGAGAACGACAGAGACCAGAGAGTCTCAGTGGTGAGTGGGTTGCTGGAACGTACTCGAATGATCACTTTGGAGTGGTGTCAAACGGACGTTGCCAGTTGTGATTGATCAAACACTAGCTAGTCATCAGTACCTGGAACCACACTGAGTCCTTGCAAATAGCTACATGAGCATCAGCAAACACTATCCTTCCATTTCACGTCAAACAATGAGCTGGAATGCGGTTTTTGGGTTCATAAGATACCACATAGAGAGGTAGAATTCTAGCTCTGCTTCCGAAAAACCTTGGGTATTGCAGCATGAGAGTCAAGGAGGGAGCATACACGGACGCGGAGTCTAAGGGCTGAAAAGCTCATGATGGAGTTCGAAGCCGATAAGAGGGACTCAATTCGCAGCTGGTTTCAGAGCATACATCCTCACCGGATATAGCTCCGGCGGAAAGCCCTTCTGCAGATCCGTCCTGACGAGTTTCAAGCCCGCGTTCTCGAATATTTGGCGGAACTTGACATCAGATCTTCGAAGAATGAGTTAGTACTACAAAAAGATGGTCATCACGTTGCCCACAGGGAACGACTCACCTTGTAACACTGCTGTCAGTGTCATCATACTGGTCTTGTCCCTCACCCCATGGACCGCCTGACAAGACCAGATTCTCCTTCACGACCACCACTCCCCCTTTTCGCAAGCCGTCTCGGCACCTCTTCAGATACTCCGTCAGCTGATCGTCCGTCAGATGACCTAGACACCACTGGTTCCAAATCAAATCATAGCCCTCCTCATCATCATACTCCACCGTACCATCATGCTCGCCATTCCCCTCCTTCCCCTCCACCTTCCCCCTCGGATCCCAGCTCTCCAAGCCCACATTAACCACCTTCCCCAGCCCCTCCAACTCACCCCTCCTCTTCACCAAGCCCTCCGTAAACTTCGCCACCGGCTCCACAACATCAACCCTCTCAGCCACACTAAGCAACAAGCCCTCAGTAATCCTGCCAATGCCAGCACCACAATCCACGGCTTTCTTGACGCGCTGGTTGGCTTTCTTGCCAATGTTCAAGCGGGCAAGGAAAGTACGAGAGCCTTGGAGGTCGACGCGAGAGACGTTGGGGAAGCCGCCGAGCATGCCGTTTACGTCGGCGTCTACGGAGTTCCAGTACATGAGGGAGGAAGCGCTGGAGATTTGCGAATCTGGGGGTGGAGGTGGGGGCGTTGGGTTGTCGTCCGGGGTTGGCGATGGTGAGGGTGAGGACGTTGGATTGTCGTCCGGGGTTGGCGATGATGAGGGTAAGGGGAGTGGAGAAGTACATGGTACAGCCTCCATGGTTCTGGAGAATAAAGCTTGACGATGTGAGGACTATGGTGTTTGCAGGCCGTTGTGGGAGCGTTGCGAATTGATGTGGAGTACTTTTCTGATGGCGGAGATAGCTATCAGAGCAGGCAAGCTGGGTAACTCGGTGGCTAGGCTGTTGCGTGGAAGGTACGGTTTGATCACGATGTGTTTATTTGTATGGATTCAAGTTGTTGTTGGAGAAATGCCAGCACTCAACGATTTTCTCGTGCATGCATTTTGCAGCAGCATGCTTGGCGCGGCATGACGTATCGTGCTATAGGGTACTTGTATCATTTTGAAATGTGAGGCAAGAGCGATCGCCAGAATCTCAGGCAGCTGAATCCTTGGTCCAGAAGGAACGACTCTGCAGAGAAGCATCACTAATCCTCAAAATTGCCGCTTTGGGAAACTCTGTTCAAGCAAAAAAAAGAAGCCTAGCACACGTGTCTTGGTTGCACAACGGTGTTAGCAACTGTCATGTCACCGTCAAGATCGTGTCATCTTGGCCGTCACAGCGCACACCCCCTTCGGGCCGTTCGGTCCCAAGTCCCCTTTTGTATTGTCCCCTTTTGTATTGTCCCCTTTTGTATTGTCCCCTTTCGTATTCCCTCCTCGTATGTCATGATGATGCAAAAAATCAGGTTCTACATGTATCACCGATAGAATTGAGGCACCCTCAGATTATATTTGATTCATGGCCACCTCCATCGCTCCCCAGTGGGAGAGGCCGATATCTTCCACGGTCCATCACCTCTTACACCCCACGCAGTCACGGACGAAAGCGTCCCAAGCTTCCACAGGATTGTTCGGTCAGCCTGGTCGGACTCGGGACGACTCCTTTTCGAGACGCGCGCCGCTTCTTCCATATTTCCCCCAGGGTAAGAAATTCCAACTCCGAGAGTCCTAACCCGAGTCCGGACTTCGGAGTTTCAATTTCAACCCACTCTCGACACTCGTTCTGGAAGCCAGCCAGCGCGAGATGAATAAAGCCCAGAAGATCTGTGCATAACAGCGCCGAAACAAGCATGAGACGGAAAGGCATGTTCGAATAATTAGCTCCAATCAACAAAAAGACTCCAGCGCGTCCGAAACTTGTCGAGACTTCAATCGCGATGCGGTGAGTGCGGTGAAGAAGGCGGATGCAAGATGAAGTTGCCGCGCTAGAGCCGCGGCCCTGACACTGACAGCGGAAAGCGGAGAAAGCTTGCATGCGTCGATCATCTTGGGCCGCGGGTGTCGACGTCTGCCGAGTCTGATTTCGAAGCTTGCTGCTTGAGGAAGCTGGCATGAAGAAGATGTAAAAAGTGAAGCCCAAACTCAGGTCAATTCGTTGACGTCTCCTTCCAAGCAATTGTTGTCTATTTCCAGGGCCATGGCCTTCTCTTGCCCCGAACTGAAACTTCAAGTTTTAACTTCCGTCGGTGGTCATCAAACACACCTTTTCGGAATAAACCGTTTCCCAGTTTCGCAGACCACAAGACACAAGTCCACAGTGTCCCGAAAACGGAAAAGACAAAGCTGGCTTGACCCAGTCTCGCAGCCGATCAAGGTTCCGTCGGTGTGGTCACTGACTTCAATGTTACCGGTTTGTCATGATCTTCATTCAGTATTGAACCATATTCCGATTCTGCTATTCCCAAAACAGAAGGTCTCCAGAAAATCAGGAAAATGTTGCCTGGACGCTCAAAAGGCCCAAGCTCAAAAGGTTTCCATTGACGACATGGATCCATCTCGATGAGTCGATCTCCTTTCTGATCTGGCCGTGGCCGTGGGACTGGGAACACGTTACCAGCGGGCCCAGCGTGGCAGCGACCCGCCACGAGCCCACCAAAGTCCGATGCTAGAAAAATGCTGTGCAGATTTATCGGAAGCCTGCTGCCTGAAGCATCCAGAGAATCCAGATCATCCAGGCTCCCTGCCAGGCCAATTCCAAGAATGGCTAAATTGGTATCCATGGCCACATGGCAGAGATTACCCCATTTCAATGCCAGCCCTTGCCCCTGTTGCGAATTGCGAATTTCCCGTTCCGTAAGAAACCCAATTTCTTGCCCCAGCAGTTCTGTCAAAACTCAAAAGCGGCAAAAAAAGCTTTTGATCCTCGAGCCTGGCCCTTGTCTCATTGACGAATATCCCCACAAGCCACATGCCGTTCTCCACTGTCCGTTCCAAGTCACAAGTGGGAGAATGTTGCGAACGGACCTCGCTTCGAGATGTTGCCCAGGGTCCGTTGTGCTCACCGTTTCTTCGGCATCTGGGATTTCGTAATTCTGATGCGAGGCATGAGCGGAGACGGCACAGATGGCTGGTGTGGGTCTAGAATAGTGCCTTCCATGTCGAATCAATCTTCGATGAATATTGTGGGACGAGACCGTGCTCCTTGACGACTGCCGACCGACGATGAAGAATGAATGTGAAACCTCACCGTGCTGTGGACACTGGCGAGGAGAGGACGAGAGGCTGGACTGCATTTTTAATTTGAAGAAACTTGATGAACAAGGTGGAAAAGCAGAACGCGACCTTAGAACCGAATAGATTGGGTTGAAGAGGACTGGGTACACCTACATGATCTGGGTAGTCATTATAGGATTTTGAAACCGCCTCTCCCACTCTTTTGCCTGGAAAGGATGTGGGAGGAAGTGTCAAGTGACGGTCCAAAGACCACCATTTGCCTCCGATTTCATGACTTGATACATCCGGGATGGAGGTAGAAGAACAACCCCGGGGAATTGCTCATCGAGAAATTGGAGAATCCGCGTCCTTAGTTCTCAAAGTGTACGCTTTCCGAGTTCCACCAAGTTCATCCCTTCTCTTCCTTGAAAGCGTTATAAGAAGTGGTGGTAGTATGAAGACATACGCCCATCCAACAACATCAAAGACATCGAAATCACAAACCCCCATTACTCGAAAGACAAACAGGTGTTTGAAAATGCCATTGCCGACAAACGAGAAAGGAGCACAACCTGGAGTTTGGATGAATTTCATTTTGAAGCTTCGGAATGGACTCGATGACCTGTATGCAAATAGCAGCGTAGCCGAAAAGCTCGAAGGGATTTCAGAATCCAAGAACTTTAGAGCATCATTCGAAAGGAAAAAAAGGAATGGTAGAAAACCAAATGCCCGGCCATAGGTATACCGTCTTGTATGAACTACTCATTCTCAGCCCGTTGATCTCAGGGGTTTGTGAAGCTCCGGAACCATTTTCCAAGGATAGGAAGTGAGAGAAGTGGAACATAGCGGGCTTTGGAGGGATGAGAAGTGAATACCCTTGACTTCCAGGAAACCGGAGAGTGAGACGCGAGGGAGTAACAGAAGAAAAGGGGCTGTTGGGCGGCAGGTCTCATTCACAAAAGATACGCATATAGAGAAGTACACTTGCAGTCGACTCCACCGTTTATCCATTAGTCTGCCGACCTGGGCTGGCCTTGGAGATTGCTCCAAGAACAGCTTCCTCGTGGGAATCCGTGGACATGTCCGATCTGCAGAGGAGGGGCTTTGGACCACTCGTCTTCCCCTTCCCATACAAGGCCATATAGTAATTCCTTTTCGAAACCTGGCAAAAGCGAAACTCACGGCCTCTGCGAACTGGAAGAGCGACAGACCTAGGAACAGTCTCGACATCATAATTCCATGATAGGTGAGTTCGGATAGGAGAACATGTAAGCCGCGGGATCATCATGCTTTCTGGACATATTTCGAGACTTTGATCATGTTTGATGGAGACTTCCAACTTCGCTTCCCAGCCATGTGATGGAGAGAACCCTATTGGGGTCGTCCAACAGTCTAGTGAGCCTGTGAGGTGCTGATTTTAGGAAATTCCCCAACCCCGTCGTTCGAGATTGTGGTTGACACTTGACAGTTTCCCACAGCGGCCGTCTGATGTGTTGGTTCTCCGCGAGGAATTTGTCAGCTTGGTAAGCATCCGAGATTTTCGATACCAAAAACTGTGAGATCATCCGCTCACCCGGGAGAAGGTGGAGACAAGATCGAAATGCCGGGCAGAAGATCCGGGGAATACTTGGTGAGAGGAGGTAAGGTCGTCACTCGAGGCCTTGGGTGCCGTTTCTGCACTTGAATACAGGAGGAGACGCATGAAGACATCTTACCTGTAGTAACACATCTCATGGATGGTATTTCTAGCAGGATGCAAGCTCTCCATTGGCTGAGAAGAGAACTCGTCACTGCGTCTGAGTCGCAGTATTGGGACCTTCTTGACTTTTGCAGCAGGAGGAAAGGGGCGCAGTCGAAGCAGGTTGCTTTTTCTTCTCAACTGGTGACTTGCTGCAGCGGCATGGGACGACATGAGCTTGTGTCGGACAATGATGTGTTGTTCATCATCTGCTTCCACATCCAAGCAGGCTAAAGCAGAAGGCCTCTCACGGCTCTTATGTGAATGCTTATTACTGGCGAGGGGCGTCGGACACGCCGAGCTCTGCCAACCGGATAGGAAGGCTTGCGGGCGGGAGAGTGCTTCGCGCCTTTGGTTGAGGGCTGCGATGATGAAGTGTTTAACTGCTTATTGGCAGCCGCAGCACATGACCAGTTTTGTATGCATGTCCGTTAATGCAGGTGCTGGGATCTCGACCAGTACATGAGGATGGCGTTGCTTGCGTGCATAAAATGGCTGCAAGAGCAGCAGAAAACTGCAAGATGGTGTAGAAGCAGCGTCCGTCTCGTCCTCATTCGTCTTCTTGATCGGGTTCGCTGCCTGAGAAGTGATTGTTGGGCGTCAGGCCTGCAGATGGTATCTGACAGCCAGTTTCTCGCGCCTGTTCTGTCTCTTCTATTCGCTGCCTCGTAGCAGCTTCTCGCATATGCGATGTGCGAGACGTGGTTGCATGTCGTACGTGATACTCGACAATCATTGATCATGAGTTTGAATGTGGAGGTGACGACAATATGCGTCAGAGGATTTCTTCTGCCAGCAGAATCAGCGCTTCCCCCCTGGTTATTGTTCGGCGGCACAGTTCCGAACAATTCCATGCCGCTTCCCAAGTGTTGGCTGGCTATAACGCTAGCGGCTAGGCCTCTTCAGACGGGGTAAATGGCAAATCATAGTTGCTGTTGACATCGCTCAAAGTGGTAGTCCCCCGCAGATCGCTGGGTTTTCTCCGACTAAGGGCAAGCCGTCAACGGGTGACTGCAAGGGCAACGACAACAATGTGAAGCGGCACAGTTCAACTTCAAACACCGTTGGACTTGAGACCGTGCGAAGCTTAAGGTACATTACCGGAACTTGGGGGTCGGGGGATAGCGTATTGGGGCTGTGCCCCGAGAAATAACGTAGTAATAAAATGCTTGCGTTGTTATACAGCGCCCCGATTGTTATTATATTATATATAGTATAATATTCTAATTTCTATTATATTTTATAATTAATATTGTATTTTAATAAATACCGTGGCCAATTTCTATTATTTCATTTTATAAAATACTATATTTTAATAAAAAGCGCTATTTTTATAATGTAAGCTATTTTCGCCAATATTATATTTTAGCCAATTATTTTATTATTATAAAATATCCTATTATTATAAAATATTTTATTATTGTTATATTTTAATATATTTATTTTTAATATTAATTAAATATTAATATATATAATATATTTAAATATAAAGCGATTTTTATAAATAAAATAAATTAATTTTATATTTAATATAAATTTAAATTAGCTTTAAAAAATTATAATAATAATAGTTTAAATATTTACTGCTAAAATATAATATTTTTCAAAAAATGCAATATTTTTATAAAAATATAGCATTTGCTATAAAATGCAATATTAATTAAATAATAATATTATAGAAAAAGCGAAATATTTAAATTTAAAAAAATACTATAATAAATAATATATTATTTAAATAATTATAATATTAAAAAATATTAAAAAAACGCTATAATAAATAGCGTATTATTTAAATAATTATAATATAGGGGAAATACTATATCCGCTAAAAAGCAATTATTTAATAAATATAATATTTTCTAAAAATATAATATTAAAAACAGCGCGGCATTTGCTAAAATACGGCCTTTTTAACAAATATAGCATTATAGTTAATATTATATTATTTTTATAATATTGTTATTTATAAATTATATTATCTTTTAAATTATACGCGTTTAACCGTGTTTTTTTTAAAATACAGCGCTTTCCATAATATAGTGCTAGCACGGTCCCAGCGCTGCCCCAACACGCTATCCCCCAGCCCCCAAGTTCCGGTAATATACTCCACACCGTTGGCGCAATCATAATTGGGTTTGGGCTTGGTCCTGGTTCGTGAAGTTCTTGAGCTTGTGGTCTGTTCCCTGCCTAGCCGGTTTTTGATTCATGAATCGCTCACCGCCAAGACTGGTGAACACGAGGGACCAGCGAAAGGACTTTGCTGGCGCCTTAGACTCAGAGTCAGTCAAGGATTGGTGTGCAAGCTGCAGAAATGGCGAGTGCGACATGGACCGTATTTTGTGGATCTGAATAGGGGAAAATGACGAAGTGGAGACTGAAGATGTGGAGTTTCTAAATTCAAATTATTTGATATTTTCCACGACGCCAAGTCCGCGGAGGTTTTGGGTTGGAGAATTGATGAACAGCTCCAATTGCGAAATCCGGTTGGCTGGAGCATGAGCCTTTATGTTGGAGATGATCCTGGTTCCCTGGCTGGATCTCCAGTCTCCACGAGAGCAGCCGGGATCAAATGCCTCCACAACGCAACATAGGCTTCAATTTTTGCTCGGTTCAATCAGCAAAATGAACGACGACTGGACACACCCCGTCCAATGATTCGTCAGGTCTGATGGGCTCCGACTTCGAAATCGAGGGTCGACGCGGATATCCGAGAAGCGTCTTGAGCAAATCCACCGGGACTGAAGCTACGAATGGAAGCTGGTTCACAATTCTGAGACGCCGACCCACAATCTCAAACATATGTGATTCCAATGCCCTTCTCAGCGGCGGAAGCATGGCCGGGACTTCCGAGGATTCAAAAGGAGCCTCGGCATTGACCGTCCTGATGTCTTTCCTGCACATACCATGCGTCTGTGTCCGCTGTAGACTTTTCGCTCGTACGCTGATACACAGGCAAAAGGCAAAGGCGTGGAGGATGATGCCTCTATTATTGGACGTCGAGGGCCGAGGCCTAGTGATGAGGAGCTGAAGCCTGAGCGGGAGCTTGAAACGGCTTCAGAAAAGGGCGAAAATAACATTGAACGGCGCCTTGTCCCCCAGGAAGCTAACGTATCACCCATATGATGTATGTTATGGCCCGAATGGGAGTGAGTCGAGTGTGGATTTATCGTGAAGGGTGGATTTGATGATGATGAGAAAAATGGGTGGGCTTCCGAATCCGACATAGGGGGAACATGAGGAAATCTGGGCGTGGCACGTGGCGAGTGGGTCAGTGCTCATTTTGTGCAGTAGCGCAGCCCACAGCCCACAGCCCAATCTTTCGCAATCCGCAGCCGTGCTTCTAGAACAAACATCAACATTTGACTGGGCTCCTGGTCCCTGCCGATCTCACATCCTCCAGCACATCACCAACCAACATCTTTGAAGTGTCATTGATCGAAGAGCCGAGACACTCACGACCATTGAACTAACAGCCCAGCTCGACAATCCCAACTCGCTGCGGTGGTGACCATATTGCTCCTGCGCTTCTGGACGATCGCATGACCTCCAGCTGCAGGTCAATGGCACCGGCAAGTCATCTCGGTGCTGAACTTTGCTGGAACACATACCCACAGCCAGACCGGTGGAGCCATGCACTGCATCCTGCTCCCATTCGCAACGCATCTCCGGCTGGTGTGGTACAGATCACCATCCGGACAATCATCGTTATGCACACGTGGAGGCCCCTACAGATACGATGCCCTGTGCTCCGATTCCAGGCGAAACGAAGGAGCTCAGCCTGCATGCCCAACTCCGGATCTGGGACCCAAGCTGCGAACCCTGCACGAGAGACAGCGGCTCAGGGGGGAACTGACTGACCTTGTCAAGCATAACCAGCTGTTCCTGGCTTCACCTACTCAAATTGCATTTAACAGCCTTTGAACCAAGCAGCTCGCAAGATGCAAAAGAGCGACATAAAAAAAACTCAAACCGGCGAGAACTCTATTCCATCTGCAACCGCCGACTGCTTCATCTTGGACCAGCTCCAATTCCAATTGAAGACCCCGCCTCGCCCCGGACCGCCATACTGAAATCCAGACTGGCCTATGTCAATGTCTAGACTGGAGCTTGTCTGTCCCTACCGGTCGCCGCCTCCGCCAATCTCCCCACGTCCGAGGCAATACTAACGATATTAACACGAGGGATGAACACTACCTAGGGATCTCCTGATGCCACCTCTTACTTGAACATATTAATCCTCTTCGCAGATTATTCCCAACCAGTCATCTCCGCAGAAGCACCTTCAAGTCAAATCAAAGGAGAGAACAAATTGAAAGTATCTGCCATCAATGCCGAGGTTGAAACGTGATCACAAGTCATAAGCTGCCGTCTGCCAGTGCGGCATGAGTTTCACGATGGCTATCTGTCATTCTGATGGCACCCTTCGTCCCAGCTACGACGACCATGGTTCATCAGCAAAAGCAAGAGGCCCTCAGGGTAAGGTCCTGTAAGGTGGGACTTTCATACTCAAAATGCGGCACATCCAAACTTGTTGGGGTACTTCAATGTTGATGGTACGCCTCCACCGTTGGTGCCCAAGGAGCCACCCCTGAGACAGCAACCCTGAACTTTGAAGTCTCCAAGCTCGAGCGCTTCCGGCAACAATCAAGAGTCTCAACTCCGCGGCGAATATCACAATTACGGAATGCGGAAACGTTCGCGCTCCCGCTCACGCGAAGCAAGCAATCTTCCTCCTCACTATCGATTATCCTACCCTTACTCTAGGCGCCCCGGGCCGGAGAACACACGATAGACCCTCGGAGCATGAAATCGCGCATGTTAGCAGAAACCGTGGAACCGGGTTGCTGACGTCCACGTTTTCCCTGGATACTGCTGGAATATGCAACTGGAATGCCCGACATCGCAATCCTAAATTCGGCCCTTGAGTATATGGGGGTATCGTATTTGCCACCATCGCCAGTCGCAAGTCCAACGGCCCAACGCCAACGGCTGTTGGTACCTACGAATCCCGAACACTACATTCTGACAGCCTGACACAGTACTTCAGCATCTCTGAGTCGGATTCGGGTTTGGACGTTACATTGGGACGAAACAAAGTGCAGAAGAGCCAGAATTGACTTTCAACCCAGCTCAACGCCCAAACCGGCACATTGTTGAGAAGCCCAGGGTCCCTTGATCGCGCGGCATATCAAGCTTTCAGCCTTTCAGGGACGAGGTTGATGACCAGCGAAAGCACCAGGACTTATCTTTTTGATCGCAGACATAGTAAGGATCCGGACGGCTCGTAGTTGACAGCCTTAGCCTGTCAAGGACTTGCATGAAAAGGAAAGTTTAGCCTCTTTTTAAAGCATACCGGGGGGTCCGTGCCGCATCATTCGGATATTCCAAATCTCCAAGACTCCAACCTTCATTTCTTGATAGATCACACACGGGCTAATGTTATCTGATGATGTTTCGCGCGAAAAGCAAAGCAGACTATGCAAGTGATGGATTGCTACAGGATCGATACTGCAGGTGTGTTGCAGGGAGGGGGAAGCATGCGCAATCGCGCAGCAAAGCACACCGGCACGAAGACAAGCTCGTCGATGACGATTGACAACGGAAGCCTCTTCTCGAATCACCAATCCCGCCAGCACGGTTCCCACCAAAAATTTGAGAAGAATGCACGCACCGTCATCCGCCACGATATAGAGATGGCTACCGCCTTGTGTGACTTTACGGTGTATGTACCACACCGTGTTACGTGGTTGGCGGAGGGAGGTGGTGCTGGATTGCCTTACGTTTCCCATGCGAGTGATGACTGATGAGACGGGGGCGCCAGCGCATCACAAGGATGGCTAGAAGCCGCCTGATGATAAGGCTGGTGCGCCTGCCCAGTGCTAGCGAGCCGCTCTTTGGTGCAACAAGTACCGGACGGAGTGTTTGGCGCTTTATCAGATTTCGTCCGATGTGTCCCTTCAAACGACTATCGAGTCACTATCACCAAGTCACTACCCCGTACCAAGCTGGACAGCCAACTAGTCCAACAGACAGCCTCGTTGCCAGTTCTTGGAACGGGCGAAACGTGGTGTTACGTCTACGAAGTTAGCCAAAACGACACACCACTCAGCCGTGCGACAATCTGATATCGCCTTGATACTACATGCACTGATTTATACTTTCCCGGGCTCCATCAAGACGGCGATTAATTGAATCGCAAGAAATAAGATGCGATCGGAAAAAACAAGAAGCTATCGAATCCAAAACAAATTTGCCGAGTATCATTGCGTTAACCTTCGCGGCATCCCGCATCCAGTCAATGCCAAACTGCGACTGTCCAGGGCACTCAGATGCACAATTCGCCAAGTCCGATGTTGGTACAATTCCGCTCCTACAATATAGCTTGGATACTGCTTGGAAGCTTGGAAGCTCTAACGCGCACTGGTATTTCCAAACTCTTGAAGGCTCTGCTAAGCTGCCGCGATAATAGCACGCACGCACGATCTTACGACAAGGCGATATTATTTGTGAAGGCTTGACAATTGCGACGAGGGATTCTGCAACGTTCATCCCAGAGTCCTGGCGGCGTCTAAGCACAGCTGTATCTCATACATATTGCGCTTCACGACCAATAGCAGGGTCACTATAATCGCATCTGCTGGATCGTGTCTCGGACGCATCTCTCGCGCCGAATCTCTGGTGGCGAACGATGCGGCATCTAAGACAATGTTCGCCATTGCTTTTCGCCCTGGAGTTGGCTACCATCGGGCCTGGTGCAGTTACACAGCAGCCGTACCCTTATGATGTCGTGGAACGGTCATCATTCTTTACCGCGGCCAAAAGCAGTAAGTTTCTTATTCTCCGATTTCTAATTTGATGTTCCGAGCTAGGCGAACTCCCAGCTATCGATTGGGAAGCGTGAGTACATGTAGAAAATGAGGTAAGTCGCGACGGCACGAGGTCCAATCCAGAAACTTGTTTTCCGAGGTTCGTGAAATGAGATTGTCCCCGATTGAGAGGGATGTGCTGGCTTACATACAGTTGAAGTGAAGTCGGAGGCTTACAGAGCACTCAGCACATCATCTGTCCCTGGACGGTTACAGGAAAGCATCTGTAACCTGGAGGTGATGTGCGTTAGCGAGCTGCAAGGCGTCGAGAGTGGGAAGCGTGACGGGCAGGGAACAGGGACCAATGGAACAAAGCCAAGCATCTCCATCAGCCATCTCCATCTCGCAGGTGCCGGTTTTATTTTGTACCCGTGGCGGTGCTCTGCTAAAGACAAAGCGTTGGGCCAGGGGAGCGCATGGCATGATGACACCACCGAGGCTTGGAGCCTTGAAGATGAAGCTCTTAATGCCACCGGGCTAGAGCGCACTACTGGCTGTCGCCTCAATTCTGACGGTGAGCCATAACGGCGCCGTCCCTGGGACTGGTACTCTAGGCTGGCGGCCGCGAGCTCGCCACAAAGGCGCCTCGGCTTAAGACGACGATGCGAAAAACGCCCAGCGGCGCATAACGAAGCCCGAGATTCTGTGATTTTGCCAGCAATGACCAGATCCTGCCGCGACGGCTTGTTGTGTTATGATTGATGTGTTGGTTCGATGGTTTGGAATCATTCATGTATGTTGTTGCAGGATATCACAATCAAACATCAATTGTTGACCGGACTATTCGCCGAGCATCAAGCCTGGGCAAGACATCAAACCGGCCTTAGTCGAGTCTCCCAAGGGCACGGGCGCTCTCCCACTTCGGGACTCCCTCCCCCCCCCCCACCACCCCGGTATCAAACCCCAGTTCCCAGACCCATCGCCGCTTTCTGGACCGTCTGCCCTGCAAGCGGTTGCCCTGTTCTCTTTGGGTCTTTTTGATTTCAAGACATGGGTGGGCCTCTTCTCAAGCCCTGGTCTGCACTACGACACACTCGCACACCCGCACCCACCGCCAGGAGCCCCTGCAACACGCTTCCCAGGGCCGGGACGCTCGAGCGAGAAGCCATGCTTTGCGGTGACGAAATTTGACGGCGGCTGTTGATGGACATGGTCCCATATGGGGCCCAGTCACCAAGAGCCCCCAGCTTCGACTGAGTAGTAAAAGTGCGTGAGAGTCTGGACTCTTTCGGGCAAAAAAGGTACCCGCCACGCAGCGAGTCTGACTGCGCTAGACCAAGTAAAGGGAAATTGATGCCCTGCCTGTGCCAGCTGGGAAGCCAGAGAGATGGGGGCAGCAGCTAGGCGTCATCCCAACACCAGCAAGCAAGCACAGCGCATTGCGCAGCCGCTGGCCCATCGACCTATCTACCTGCATATGTACAGTCCGTCTGCTGCTTGTGCAGAAGCTGCACCCGTTGTCGTTGATGCCCTCGGACTACTACTCCCACCTATCCTCACCGACAGCCAACCAGCGCCCACAGACTCGTCCCTACCGCTACTTCTTCCAGTACTCCACCTGGATCACTCTCCTTTCTCCTCTTGCATAGCCCCAACCTGAACAAGTCGTCTCCCCAGGCAAACCTTCGCTGCTCACTAGTAATAAATTTTTACCGGCACTGCATCGTCGTCGACCTCGAATCATCATTCTCCACGCCATCTTTCATGATCTTTGACCACTGATACCAGTCCTCGACCTGCGACTCGACTACTTTCGCAGATAGCCTCGAATACCGCCTGCGAATCAGCAGCGGCCTCACAAATCCTGAACATTCCCGCACGCCTTGGGCGAAGTTCAGCTCCGTGTGCAGGCGTTGTAGGCCAGTCCGCGTACGACGGATACTTCCTTGTTACTGGACAGCTCCGGTTCCGACTGGTTATTCATTCCCACCAGTCTGTGGTGACATTCAGTGACTGTGCAACGGCTGATCAGCTGCTTCTGTCGAACCCGCCATTTCTACCAGCTTCGCCCTTGTCCGAAGCCAACTCACCATACATCACTGGCCCAGAAACTCGTCTCACACTGCCATATCCCATCCTACGCAGCCAGTGGCACGTGTGGTGGTGACTCTCACCTTTTGTTAAGATATTCAACTTACTATCTTTTATATACCGCATTTGCCGCCGGTTTTACACGCATCTCATCCCAAGTCGAATCACAATCGAGGCCATTTAACCAAGCGATCATTGCGACATCTTATTCGCCGTGGCTGTTCAAGGCCCCCTATCGTTTTCGGTGCGAGAGGAGGCGAGGGATACTGCCTTTGCAAGATCTCGGTCGCCGCACATCAAATCTGACGGATATTTCGGTTCTCATCCACCCGAAGTCCTTGAACGTCGACTGTCAGACTTTCTGACCAAGCTTCAGAGCTACCAGAAGAGCTGGGAAGGAGAGGGCCACCAACGTCAATGTCCGGGTCTCCGAAACCGAAATTGGTTAGGGGATCAGGACTCGATGTCGCAGAGACCCTCTGCGTCTCGTCCTGCATCTCGTTCGTCTGCAGCAGAGGGCCAGTCATTTACTCTTCCGCCTGTCCACCAGCTTCGTGACGACGTTCAAGATGGCAGGCCGCAGTTTGGAAGACCAGGGACACCGTCAGAACATGCAGGACAGAGCCCTGCAGCACGACAATTGCCGACTGTCTCGGCACAGGGCCAACGCATTACTTCTTTTGGTCACCCAGCTGCAGGCGGGGATCTGCCAGCGCCTTCCCGACCTGGTGGCCTTCATTCACTGTTGAATCCAGCTCATCCTGAGATGTCTAGTCCCCGTTCGGTCAGTGGCGGTCTCCCTCAAGCCAGAGCCTCCTCCATGCAATATGGCCCGAGTCGCATAAGCTCAGGTTCACCAGCTATGTCTGGGCAGTCTGGTCTAGTTCCTTCTCCAACAAATAGCCAGAGCGGGACATTGTATCCGCCTCGACGAATCTTGACACCAAGGTCGCCGCGAGCAGCAAGTCTCGGCAGAGGCCTTGCGACCATCGACGCTCAGCGAGCTCCTTTTCTCAATTCCGGAGCAAGCGGGCGTGTATATACAGCAGATCCCACTCAAACACCAACTTCCGATGTACCACCAATGCCAACGCCTTTAAGTCATATTCAGCAATCTTACAACTATCCAGCGCAACCAAGCCAGACCCCTTCTGCCAGTGATCGACGAAGCATCGGCCAAGTGCCTATTAAAACACCTTTGTCTCAAAGTGCCAGCCCCAGCACCTCAGTCTCGTCATTCGGACCGCAAGGCCAGACTTCACCGCATTTCCAGCAGGGACAAGGCCAGAGCGCAACATCGTACTTTCCGCCAACATCCTACCCCGGCCAAATGCAAATGAGCCACAATCCAGCACAAACAGCCGGCTCGGCTACTACAGAAGGTCCGTACTCGCCTTCGGTTCACGCCAGCGTCAGTTCCTTAAGTCACGGTGGCGGTGAGGGTCATCAAGTCTCCAGCTCCGGGCCGGGTGGCGCCGGAGGCACATCTGCAAACTACCAGATCTGGACGATCAAGAATGACTCAGGGTCGTATCAAATCCCCGTCGACGTACAAGCAGCGTCGAAGATGGCTGACGAGAAGCGTGCGCGCAACGCAGGGGCCTCGGCGCGATTCCGACAGCGACGCAAGGAGAAGGAGCGCGAGGCGAACTCTAACATTCAGAAGCTGGAGCAGACCAATAGGGAGCTGGAGAGGAAGATCAGAGAAGTGGAGCAGGAGAGGGACTTTTATCGGAGCGAGAGAGATCGCTTCAGGGATGTGGTGTACAGGACGCCAGGGACGAGGGAGTTGGCTATGCAGGCACCCATTAGTCCGCGTTTGACGAGACCTCCAGCACCGTTCCCTCCCGCGGGACCTTCGTATCCTGCGGGTGAAAGAGAGAGGGAAAGAGAGCCGGGGTCATCAGACGAACGTGCACCTCGCAGGCGACGCACCGATCCTGGTGATTCTCCGCAAGGACCTTATGGTTATGCTCCTGCGACTTTCTTGCCTCCGGTTCAGACTTCTGCTTATGGTCAGGCACAAGCTCCAAGCGGTCTACCACCAGTGAGGATGGATACTATGGTCCAAAATAGTCCGGGTGGCATGCGCAGCGCGTCAATGGGAACTCCTGCGACTACTACGGCGTCTTCGCCTTACAATCCCTATCAGCCGAGGGAGCATGGCGGTTGGCCGTCAAATATTGACAACAGAGGTCGTGGTCGATAAAACTACTTGCTAGTAACCTGAAGCGCGAACGAACGACTCATACTCCCTATCTACGGCCGCTAAACAGACAACTCTTCACATATATTCCTTGTAATTTATCTGCGGATTATGCGTGGTACATCTTGGGGTTTTCAGAGAGGATAAGATGTCGGGCGACCGAGGAATTCATATGTTTTTTTCCCGTTTTTTTTTTCATTATACCCCTGGCGGAGGCATGGCACGGTATGGCGCAGCGTTGCGAGAGAGCTATACCATTCAATCGGAATCCGACTTTGTTCTTCATTTCATTGTCTTTTTTTTCTAGGGTTTAGCGGGTGACTGTGTCTTGCGAGAATTCCATCTTTCTGATCCCTTGGGCTGGCTTAGTGAGGAATTTCATGACTAAGATTGCGGACTTGGAGGATGTTTCAATTCAACGTTGTATAGGGGTTTTATGGAAGTGAGCTCCTACGGAGTCTTCGAAAATGAAGGTTGGATCTGTATATGTGTTGGGAAATGTGGAATTGATTGTATCTATGGGTGGTTTGGGATGTTTGGAGGGCAAAAGGGAGGATGCAAGAGCGAAAGTTTTGTACATAATAGGGGCGACTCGGAGAAAGGTCGGATTTCATTGACTGCACCATGATCGGAAAGGCTATCTCAGGGCCGGTACGAATACCAAAGGCCATTTTAACTCGGAACATCTGCATTCTTTCCAGAATCATCCTTGTCTTTTATCTTTTGCAAACCTCTCCTTTCTCGATTGATTCCCAAGCTTGGACAGACGTTGGAACGACATGGCTCGAAACAGGCGAAAAGCTATCTCCATGTTTCCCCACGTGTTCGCCCCAACATAGGTACCGCACGAACCACCGACACACACTTCCCCGGTCCCAGATCTGGTTTCTGCGCAACATCGTACATGGACCCCATCACCCCATGTTTTTCCCACACTGTCGCTGTGTATTCGAGGGAACTCGCCGTTCACTTCACTGAGGAATTGCTTCTAAATGGTGACATGGAACAAAGGACCCAGGAAACCTCGGATTTCGGAAACCTGTTGACAATTGACATGTTGAAGATGCGTTTGGATGGGGACGCTTGGCTGTTTTGGGCACGCTGATGCGATGACAGACGGTTTGACAAGGGGTCCGGCAGCCTTCCCCGCTTAGCGGCCGTGATAAAGAAGGCGGGGGGAGCTGCGATAAGGTAAGCTTGACTCGAGCTGTCACTCAGAGCTTTCAACTCTGTCCTATTGAAGCTATCCGAGGAAGCTACATGTAACTACCCCTCAGTCCGGTGCTCTGACTTCACGCTTCTATTTACTTAATTAGTCCATACTTCGCTGATCTACGGGTATAGTTCTACCACACGTCAATGAGGTGTGGCACGCTGATCTTCTTCCCCTGACGCTTATAAAAAGCTTCCACGGCTACCAACATGCTCTCTTCTTTTGCTTCCCTGAGATCGCGGTCTCTGACGGCTTTACAAAAGAACTTGTCAAATACACCAACAATCAGAACACTACGATTGCTATCGACACGATCTACGGTCTGCTCATCTTCGAAGAGCTTTGCACGAAGAGATTTCATCACAAGACACCAAGTCCCGAGATTGCGAACGTTTTCGACCTCGAAAAGTCTAAACAACACCACCATGTCGTCGGATCTGGAGATTGAGCTTACAGCTCCCAATGGCCGCAAATATTTGCAGCCGCTGGGACTTTTCATCAACAATGAGTTTGTGAAGAGTAGTGATGGTGGGAAGATTACTTCTATCAATCCTACGTATGTTCGATTTTCTTTTTCTCGTTCAACTGTCATCCAACCTTTGTCTCTCGAATATGGTCTTCCCCAGCTTCTTCCCAGCTTTCCTCAAGTTCCCCGCAATCACGAGCATCATGCCACAAAATGTGGGGGGTGATGTCATTGATCGACCAGCATCGTTTGAAAATGCACAACATCCCTCACGAACTCCCAAACTCAATTATCATCCCAACTGACTCGCATCCACATTCCACAGAAACGAGCAAGAGATTGCCTCCGTGTACGCGGCCACGGTCGGAGACATCGACACCGCCGTCTCCGCCGCCCGCAAAGCCTTCAAAGACCCTACCTGGCGCGACCTCTCCGGCACCGAACGCGGCGATCTGCTAACCAAGCTCTCCCAGCTCGTCGAGCGAGACATCGAGACTCTAAAGACTATCGAGACTTGGGACAATGGCAAGCCCTACAGCATGTCCGGCGATGATCTTGCCGAAACCGTCAACACGTTCAAGTACTACGGCGGCTACGCGGACAAAATCCACGGCAACGTGATCGACGTCGGGCCCTCCAAGCTCGCCTACACTATCCAGCACCCCATCGGCGTCGCCGGCCAAATCATCCCCTGGAACTTTCCGATCTTGATGGCGGCGTGGAAATTGGGCCCGAGTTTGGCGGCGGGTTGTACGGTGGTCATTAAGGCTGCGGAACAAACCCCGTTGGGGATTCTGTATCTGGCGAAGCTGATCAAGGAAGCGGGCTTTCCGCCGGGTGTGGTGAATGTGGTCAATGGCCATGGAAGGATTGCTGGGAAGGCAATCGCTGAACATGTGGGCATTGACAAGGTAGCTTTCACAGGCTCGACAGTCACCGGACGCGAGATCATGAAGTCTGCTGCTGTGAACTTGAAAACCATCACGCTGGAAACGGGTGGCAAATCTCCTCTTCTCGTTTTCGAAGATGCTGAGCTGGATCAGGCAGTGAAGTGGTCGCATATGGGAATTATGTATAACCAAGGTCAAGTCTGCACTGCTACCTCAAGGATTTTGGTGCAGGAAAGTATCTATGAGAAGTTTATTGAGGAGTTTAAGAAGACGACGAAAGAGGTTAGTGTGGTGGGTGACCCCTTTGACGAGACGACTTTTCAGGGACCGCTGGTTACGAAACAGCAGTACGAGCGCGTGCTAGCTTACGTGCAAGCCGGCAAAGACGACGGCGCAACCCTGATCTCGGGCGGCGAGCGACACACGGAAGGCCCCAACGAAGACAAAGGCTTCTTCATCCAACCCACGATCTTCAAAGACGTAAAGCCGAACATGAAGATTTACCAGGAAGAAGTGTTTGGACCTTTTGTGGTGATTGGCAGCTTCAAGACGGAGGATGAGGGTGTGGAGATGGCGAATCAGAGCGAGTATGGATTGGGAGCGGCGGTGTTTACGAGGGATATTGAGAGGGCGCATAGGGTGGCGAGACATGTGGAGGCGGGCATGGTGTGGATTAATTCGAGCAATGATAGCGATTATAGGGTGCCGTTTGGGGGTGTGAAGGGGAGTGGGATTGGGAGGGAGTTGGGAGAGGAGGGGATTAGGGCGTATAGTGTTGCGAAGGCTGTGCATGTCAATATGGGGACGAGACTTTGAGGGGTTGCAAATGAGATGGAGGGAGGAGGCCTGGGGTGGATGGGGGTGCTGAGATGCTGGTTCGGGAGAAGAGAACTCTTGAGATGAATGATGAGATGGATGCAGAGGGCACACAAAAGAGGTTTACTGCGAAGGGAAAACCCAAAAAGCAGCGGGTAAAAAAAGGCCAGACAAATGCCCCGGACGCATCAGGAATCGGACTCAGGGAGCATACTACCATCCGGGGGCATGACCACTCTCTAATGGCGTATACCACCGGGTGTGGATCAGCAATTTGCATTGCCGTCTACATCACAGTGCCTGTTTTGTTCTCCTTAGTCTGGAAATTGATACAGATCCGTCAGCAATTCGGGTATATCAACCACTCTTCATGCCTGCGCGATCAACTCCCGACGAGCTGCTTCGCATACGGTCTCCTCTGCTTACTGCGCTAAGCGCCCTGCAGATCCTCTTCCCACGGCTACAAATACTCAACTTCATCCTCTCTCCTTGCTTCACTTTTTCGATTGTTGTGAGCAGATGAAGTTGAGAGGGATTCTTGGTTACAACTCCCTGGACTCTTGACTTGGTAAAATGTCTAAGTACCAAACTATCAATCCATATCTTGTTCTCGGTTTCGATATTTTTGTGCCAAGTGAAATATGTACATTCGAAGAAAAGTTCTCCTTAACACTTGAGGAGATCTAGTCTGGGGAGTTTGGGACTAGCAAATCGGTGAAAGTGTGAAAGGTCGTGTCAGGTTCAACTAACGAGACTGGATGAAAGCATATACTTTTGTCATAAAACGAAGCAAGGCTTCTCCCAAACTCCTGCCGAACCCGACCCTTTCTCACAGTTTGTGTACTAGGGTGATGATGAGTGGGGTTTCCGAAATGCGGCTGCCCCCCAAGTTCCAACCCCCACGCCCATGGAAGAACGATATAGCTACGCTCAATGCATGATCTTGTGAAACAGAGTCTCGGTATCACTTTTGCATTCGGCACATTCCAGAAAAGCAATGACTTCGCAAGGAACTCGCGATGTTTTTCAAGTAAGGAGACTGGACTGAGTGACTCGTCACAACTCAGAAATAGCTTTCCGTCAGCTCTGTCTCACCACACCGAAGTTCGTGGTTTTCGACCGGCGAACGCTCCTTATGTAGGTGCGAAGAAGCAATTAGCAAATGTCTTCGTGCTACAATCGAGAGACTTCCCGAACCCCACGAAGAGCTTAGTGACACAGAGCGTCATCCCACAAGGGGTTCAAGTTCCCAAGTATCAGGTACCGTACCTACCCACGTTACAAGTATCAAACCGACCCGCACAGGTCCGAGGGCGCGAACCGCCGAATCTCTGGACTCTGGCCACGCTGTTCCAGAGTGCCGTCAAGTGACTCGCAGGTTGCATACGCACTCAATGCATAGTCGATCCTGCCACTCAGTTATCGTGCTTACGCAACACCCTAACGAGTATGTTCCAGAGCGCACATGCGCATCATATCTCGCAGAGCACGACGCGAGCCCTATATCAGCAAGTATCGCGAGAAGTCGGAGAGGTACATGAAGCCCAAAAATGACATGTAGGATACCCAAGCGGCGACCTGTGGTACATGTAGTGAAACGCCAATTCCTGGGGACCCGGCCCGGCGGACCGGCCAGTCGGGGAATTTAAGTTAAGCTTAATATGGGCATGCAAGTGATGGTACAACTGGAGGATCCTTTTTGCGGCAACGCGCAGGAGATGGGTGAGGTGGTGCGGTTGGTGACTATGTGGTGTGTCTGTGGCGCGTTGCAGGAGATGCTGCTAGCCGGTCGGGCGTCCGATGAGGTACGCAAGCTTTGGGATGTGTCGGGGTCGACCGTCGGGGAGGCATCCGTCGAGATGGCGAATTTCCTGAGGCGTTCAGCGTCCCATTCGCACACCCTCAGCATTCTCTTGCCAGACTACCGTGATTGAAGGAAGATGGTGGTGTGAAGTGTGGATAAGGCTTGAAGCTTGTCCTCAGACCGGAAGAGGGGGAAGAAGAGCCGAGAGATTGGCTTTTCGGGACTCGGGACGAAAGCCGACGAAGCGCTTAGTAAGCGTGCGCCGCGGCTGGCTGGCTAGTGTGTGTGACGTGAACGGCTAAGGTCCGGGTAAATAGCTAGTTGGCATGATCTCATGGTGGTGGGGCCGAAGGAGGGGTTGTGTCAACCAGCGTCAACTGCTTAGAGAGATCCCACGCGTTTTCGACAGAAGGAACTTCAAACGAGGCATTGAGAACTCAGACGACGACAGACCGTTTGAACCGCCCTTCTGTTCACTGGAACTTCCGCATCGACGGGTTTTCAGAGACTGACGGAAAGCTCAAGCTTGAAGCAGACGAAGGAGAGAAGTCCAGACATTCGACACCATACAACCCCGAAAAACGAATCCTGAAAACCATTCACAATGGCACACAAAACCTGGACCGTCACCGCCCCCTACCTCAACATCCACTGCGCCCTCGGCGAAGCCCCCTTCTACGAGCCCACCACGCAAACCCTCCGCTTCGTCGACATCAAGAACCACCGCCTCCACACCCTCGACATCTCGCAACGCTCCACCCAATCCGTTGCCAAAGACAGCGACCTATCAACCCTCAAACTCAAAACCCCAGTTTCCGTCACTGCCGACATTGAAGGCGTCGACCCTTCCCTCAAGATCGCCGTTGGCGCCAAGCGCGGCCTAGCAACCCTGGACCGCAAAACAGGCGAAGTGGAATATATCCGCCGCTTTCTGGGAACCGAGAAAGGCAGCAGTCTGAAGGAAGCTTCCAGCGGTGCCGGCAAAGGCGGCGAGAAAGAGGGTGATGATGGCGGCTATGATGTTGAGCAAGAAGAGAGACTGAGGAGCAATGACGGTGCTGTTGATCCTACCGGTACGAGGTTCTGGATTGGCACTATGAATGATTTCCACATCATGCCGCCCCAGGACGAAGGATCGCTTTTTCGATTTGCGAAGGAGGGGAAGGATGTGACGAGATCTTTGGTGCAGACGAAGTTGACGATTCCGAATGGGATTGGTTGGACGCCGGAGACTTATGAGCTGGTGAAGAAGGGGGGAAGTGGGAAGGGAAGGATGTTCTTTACGCACTCGGCGATGCATGTTATTCATACTTATGAGTATGATGTTGGCACGGGGGAGTTGAGCAATGAAGCGGTGTTTTATAAACATGATGGGAAAGGAGAACCGGATGGATTTGCCGTTGATAAGGAGGGGTGTTTGTGGCAGTGTGTGTATAACGAGGGCAGAGTGTTGAGATTGAAGCCGGTGGATGATGGGAAGGGTGGTGTGAAGGCGGAGCTAGTCGGGGAGGTTAAGCTGCCGACAAATTGTTGTACTTGTCCGGTTTTTGTGGGCACGGAGTTGTGGGTTACGAGTGCGGCGGAGGAAGAGCCAGAGAAGTTTCCGGAGAGTGCGAAGCATGGGGGCGCGCTGTTTAGGGTAGATGTTGGGGTGGAGGGCATGGATCCGGTGGCTTTTAAGTTGGGTTAGAGGACGATATTGTTGTTGGAGCGATATTGAAACAGGAGTGGACTCGACATAGACATAGGGAGACGACTGGAATAGAAGACAGCCATCATTTTATCTCAGCTATTTACAATGGGTGGTACATGATGACCCGCGGGTCGGCCCGATTTACCACGGTTCGGGTCAACTGTTGCCAGCCCTGGACTTGAACCAGTTTGTTTCGGCAGCAGATACCCCCAACGACAACAGCCAGTTTATTGTTTCTGTATCATGGCCTCCATCAGCGACTCGCGTCCAACGACAGCAGCTGCTCCAGCTCTCCGAAGCAAGGGCATACAACAGTAAGTCGTATCCAAATCATAACAGCCAGTTAAAATGTGCCTATACCGAGGGCCTCCGACAATATTGCCCCTTTAGCAACAGCAGCCAGCCTAGCCGCTCTACACAAAAATCTCCAACAGTACCTAAAGGTCAAGTCTCGTTCAACGATGAGAGCCAGCTTAGCCTTCCTACACAAGGCTTCCAAGGCTAAGTCTCGACTAACAGCAACCACTAGGTTGGCACTCCTATTCAGAGGCTCCCAACAGTCAGTCTGGCCAAACGACAGCAACGAAGCTAAACACTTCGACAGTCATTCTCATTACCAACAGCAGCTAGCTCAATTGACGCCCCTATTCAGCGGTCTCCAACAGTCAGTCTCTCGAAACGACAGCAGGTTATCAGAGCGCCAACAGCCCTTTCCTACTCCATGACGTCGCTAGCGCAATATGATTCACAGTCACAAGGGGCGCCCAAGTCCCTTGCGATTACTATTTAGTCTCCCTTTTCGTCCGACCGGATCTCGTAGTCCTTCTCTGCAACAAGTCGACTATCTCGAACATCTTCCTTCTCAGCCAACAAGAAATATCATCTCCAGTCCCGCTCAAAAATCCCATACTCCGAACTCTCATCCATCCACATCCTCCTATTCCCCTGGATCTGGATTCACTTGTCTTCATCGACTCGACTCTCGACATCATTTCTCCTTTCATGCCATCAGGGGAAGTCATTCCGAAGTCCTTGCAGGCATCCCTTGCTCCGAACTCTTATCCATCTGGGTCCTCCTGCTCCCCTGGATTTGGATTTCTCAGTCCTCAGTCCTCATCGATAACTTCCCTGAATATCTCCAATCCCACGGACCCCTGACATTCTATCATTATGGACCCATCCCCAGGCTCTCCCGCAGGTACATCCCATACCGAACACCGCGGTCCCCAATTCAAAGTCGGTGACAAAATCGTCAGCACAATCTACAGTGACTTCTACAGTCACCCGGACGGCAATCCGCGTGTGTTCACAGTCGAGGAAGTTTCCTGGCTTGAAAACTGGTCTACTTTCGCCTATCAAGCTGGTGGAATTGACATGTATGACGGATTCGTTCGTCTTGCAACCGCGGAGGAAGCTCGGGTTTCGAAGGAGCTGAATGACTTGGAAGGCCGCGCTACTGGTCAGGATGGTCCGGACGAGGGCATGGAGCCTGCGTTGATGGATGCAAGGGGAGCACGAGCTGCTGCTCAACCGAGTCCGTTGGATATGCTTCTTGCTGCTGAAGTCGAAGGTTCTTCTGGTCAGGAAGTTTCTGCCAAGGAGCAGGAGTCGGGGGCTTCAAGGCATCAGACAACCTCGAGGCCAACGACTATCGCTGATGGTGCGTCGCTTCTGTGCCTTCCTCCAAGGCTCCATCAATCCTTGCCGTCGCTGCAAGTAGCCCCGGCTCAACCGCTGAAGCCATCGCGAACGCTCCTCCACTCCGAATACCATGCGTTGGACCAGCTTACGGAGCCGCTCCTGAGTACGCAACCCCTCCGCAGTACGACGGCAGCCCCTTTCTGTCGCCCGGCCGATGTGGGTCCGCCGTGCTCCTCGGAGACGACGAACGCTGCGGATCGAGCTCGTGCTGCCCAACCAAGTCAGTTGGGTATACCTCTTGCTGCTGCTGCTGAAGTCGAAGGGTCTTCTGGTGGGGAAGTTTCAGCTAAGGGGAAGGAGTCGGAGTCGACGAATGCTGTAGATCCAGCTTCTGGCACTCAAACAAGGCCGCTGCCCAAGTTCGCACTTGGCGAAAGAGTGCAGTGGCTCTATCCATGGAAGGATTTCAACCCGCATGTAGTCACCGGTACCGTGAAAGCGTGGTGGCCCATCAAGCCTTTCGATGCTGATCAAGTAGACCTTTACCGATACATAACCAGCACCGGAGACTTCCTCAGCGAATCCGAGCTCTCAAGAGCGGAGAACGTCTCGGAGAATGAGTTGGTGGATGGCCCCCATTACTGCGAAGCCGATCTTTCTGATCATATGGTTAGTTCCCAGAGTCTGATATCTTTGTCTGTGCCGTTCTTTCTTGCTGACACAGGCTTCTTTAGGATCTCGAAGGTACGAATGATTTCGACGATTCGACAGATCACAGGACTCCTCAGGTTCCTGTCACAACTTCGCCTCCGGAGTTCTCGGAAGAATGGGAACGGGATTTGTTCCAGGATCTACCTCTCCCTCCAAACTGGCCTCTGACCGACCTTGAAGCGTCGGAGATCGATGCTTTGGCTTCTCAGGTCCCTAACACGACTTCGACTCCGGAGTTCCCTGGAGACGATGGACAGGCTTTGTTTCAGGATCAAACTCTCTCTCCGGACTGGCTTCCGACCGACCTCGAAATGTCCGAAATCGATGATTTGGCTCCTCAGGCTCCCAACACGACTCCGGAGTCCTCTGGAGACGATGGAAAGGCTTTGTTCCAGGATCAAGCTCCCTCTCCGGACTGGCCTCCAACCGACCTCGAAATGTCCGAGTTTGATGCTTTGGTTCAGTCTCCAGCTATTCAGCACCAAGAGAATACTGACAGTCATGCAGTCCTTCCGCGCTCTCCGAACTGGCCTCTGACCGACCTCGATGTCTCCGAAATTAATGCTTTGGCTCCGTTCCCGGTTGGTCAAGATCCAGAGAATGCTGGCTGCCCCGCTGCTCTTCTTGAGTCGACAACGTCCCCCGAACCCAGGGTGCTGTCCAAGCAGGACGAGGACATGGCTTCTTGGCTTTTCGACCTTTGTCACTCTATCCCTGAATCGTCAGCAGAAGTCCGAGATTCTGAGGCTATGGAACTTGAACAAGTAATAGATTGGGTTCCGGATGGATCCATCTATTTCGACGACTTCCCCGTGTCAGTAGGACCATCGGAGTCAGCTTCGGCTCTGGCAGGAAACCAAGAACTGAACAGTCCACAGCTCTTCAGTCCATCTTGGTTCCTAACGCCGACGTTCAATCCAGCTCCCGCAACCCTTCAACCTGGATCTTCTTCCGCAACTATCGACGTTTTCACAAAGCCCACAACACCTCAAAGCCCCGATGCTACCGCCTTCACTTCCGCTCCTCCACCTTTCCGAACCCCCAAATTCCAGCCCGGTGCTATCGTGGGCCTTCTCCCAGAAAGTGAGCACTACAAGCACAATCGCCGTGCCCGAATCAGCTCGTTTGAATGGAAACCCTGCGGAAACACTTTCCAATACATCATGGACTCCGGCTTCATTGAGCTGGAAGAGAAGCTCTATCCGTCCACCCAAAAGGCGCCATTCGACTACTGCAGAGAACCACGATACATACCTGGCGATTCTCTCAAGTTCCACGATTCGCAACGCGAAACGTACGTTGTTGTCAAGGGGGTTTTCGATGGGGATACGGGGTATGCGTATTTGCTGGATGAGGGAAGGTGGGCGTATGAGTTTGAGCTCATTTGGGAGGAGTCGTGGAAGAGTGAGGAGGAGAGTAAAGTGCGGCTGGCGGAGCTTGAGGCGCGTGATGCGTTGATGGAGAGGCTGCTTAGGAATGCTGAGGTCGGGGTTTAGGGAACGTGGCTGGCTATGGGTGAGGTTGGTCCGACGAAAGTGGAGAGACTGAGAGCTGTGCACCTGAAGGTGGCAGTGTGAAGGATTACACCCGACTACCTGAGCTCGCCAGGATTTCGAACGCTTCTAGAGCGTCAGCGTGGATTTCTCTTCGAACTGAGGCTGATAGCCTGGAGAGGGTGTGGTTTTTATAGCGTGGTGGAATGTGGATATGGGATGATCTTGGAGCACACTCGTTGATTTTGCGAAGAGGAGGAAAGGATCAATAGCAGCATAGTGCACCAGCAATCTAGCTTGTAGATATACACCAGAATCCAATAGGACTTTTCATAGAAAAAGGGAATCGCGAAATCGCATGTGGAGTTTTGAAATCGCGTACAGACTAATGTTCGGTAATAATATTCCCATTAACTTGGAACATTTCGAATGACTTCGAATACTTTCAGTCACGTTGAATACTTCCAGTCACTTTGATACTTTCAGTCATTTTGGAATTTCCAGATTTCGTGAAATCTGTCTACATACCTGTAGGTATTAAAGAAAAGAACTGAAGCGGCGGCAGAGCTATTTTTCATAGAATTGATCTGTATGCGATTTCAAAACTCCAGATGCGATTTAGCAATTCCCTTTTTGTATACTAGGGATAAAGGACTTTGACGAGCCTATTTCTTCCTGGAGGTTTGACTGACTCAGACTGGCTGGACAAACCTTCGACCTGACCTATATGAACTGTTGTTAGCCTGGTAGCTTCACCGTCTGACTCTCCAGATTTCACTGGGGATAGGTTTTAGCTCGCGTGTTGTCAGACTGTGCTTCATAACCCCATACTCACTCTCTTCCTATCGAATATGAACTAGTCTCGCTGAAAGTGCTTACATAACGATTGTAGATGCCGCAGGGGATGCTGTATGCCATGGGATATATATATTTCTTCATCCGCATCTTTCTGCAAATTCCTCTTCCTACCTTTCTTCTCTGCGCAGGGCTCTTTCTATGTATGTCTCAGCTCTTCGCGGCCCAAGTTCTTCATCCTCAGCTGAAGAGACCTCGCTCTATCGCCAGCATCAACCCCGCCTCCTCGGAGCTCAACCACGATCATCTAGTCGCAATGTGCGCAACCAACCTGGATCCCAAGGCGTCCGACCGTCTCACAGAATCTGATTGAGTGTCGATGGAGACCGTTTCCACACAGCCGGTGAGTTTGACACGATCAAACAATTCTGCGCAACAACTAATTCACTCTCATTCCAGAACAAACTCCAGATTGCATCGGTCCCTGGCTCTGACGGAAATCCTGCGACAGCGAGATCATGACACCACAAAAACCCGTCCATGTGAAGGTCACCACCGCGGCAGCGCAGAAAGCCCAGACTTTGATCGAGGAGATGGAAGCCGACATTTTGGAGAAGCTCATGGAACCCATCAAGTGTACCAGCAAGCGCGAACAAGGCCAAGGAGTTGTTCGAAGCAACAGAATGAAGATCGACTACACCGCTGTCCATTACCGCTGGGCCAAGTAGGCCTAGAACTTCACAGTCACGACTCCCACTCAGTCTTGCGGCTGCGCCTCTCGATGGTATGCAGAGACCGGCAAGGCCCGCAGCGGCATGTTCGAGTTCGGAGGTCCTTCCAAGTGTCACTACTGTGCTGCCGCCTAAGATAACATTGACTGGTACGCCCTCGACAAGAAATATGCGCAGAAGGCTTTTGGATACAAAGCGAAGTCCAAGAGAGCTGCCCAACACCAGTTTCAGAGGAGGGTTGAGTATCATCTCGTCAATTTGGCCGCCAGATAAGGGATCAATCCGGCTTTTGGTAATCGCTCACAGGTACTTGAAGATGGAAGCCTCTGCTTGGCTCATGGAGAGTGGCAGCACAGAGGCGCTTGGTATCATGCCAGTTGGAAGATAACGGTGGATGATTTCGGCGCGAGATTCTTGGTCTCCATTTCTGGCTCTTGGGAAGCCATACCCGTTACAGCATAGGGTTCCATCTAATACAAACGCGCATGCTTTCTGATTGTCAGCTGAACTGCAGACTGTGAGTACTGCCTCCCGAATGCCTTTCTGCCTGCGGTCTTTTTCCAATTTCCTCTTCCTGTAGGTAGCCAATAATATCGTGCCTCGTCCTGCTCAGCTTGCTCTCAACTCAGCCTCCCATTGTGCGAGACTTGCTCCCCAGTCGATCTCATCCTCGACATGATTAAGGCCAGACTCTATGAGTGACTACTTTGCTTTGACATGCTGACCTTTCGGTCGAAGCCAGACCTCTGGCGTATTTAGCCCGTGTTCCACCATCAGTCTCGCTTTGCCACACAGCCATATGGTAGTAGGGGGAAAGTGTGATCTGAAGCTTGAAATGGATGCTGAAGAAAAACCTCATGAATGCATCGATATCAGACCGTTACACTACAGAAGGAGGAACAGTGTCTGGACTCTGGATACGGGTCTAAGCGTAAAGCGACAGTACCACCGAATCTTATCTAGACTTCTTCACCCCACTGTAGATTCGGCTGATGCCGTCCACGCGAGTAGTACTCGAGCCTTTGAAGGTCATCCTCTTCCGGAGCGCAAGATGCCGGTGGAAGCAGATGTGATGAACCCGCCGCAGCTGAAGAAGGCCCTCGAGCCTGAACACTCGACCTCGATTTCCATTTTCCCCTCCCCTTTTGCGAATTTCTTGTGCCTGATGATGCATTGAATGGGCTTGAATGCGTGACCCAAAATCACTTTGATCACACAGCCAAGAGACAGGACCTCATTTTTGACAGTGAAAGCTCATGGTACCAAGTTCACATCGTGTCAATCTCGCCTCCATCAATGCTGCCCCTCATGTAAGTAGAGTCCGTGCACGCGCACGGTCCAGGGAGCTAGTAGCACTAGCCGCATCTATAAATAGATCGGTGGCGTCCCACTTCTCCCGCCCGAACCCAACTTCAACATCAACGTATCTTGTCAACATCAATATTTTGAGTGAATCGGGCAGAACGCTCATCGTCCGGACCATCAGATCTTGTTTCGTAATCGCGGAGTCCGCTCTACCATGTCAAGCCGCATCTTCTTCCTTCGCACGCCGCACGATGTGTCGTGTCGCGTCGGGCGCATCTTCAAGCTTCGGCCGTGACGCGACGGATTTCTCACGAGGTATGACCCAATTCAGTTCTCCGTCATCTGAAGATCTCTGATTTCAGTCGTTTGCTTTTATCATTTCTTTGAATCTATGTCTTTGTTCCTGTCTACAAGTTTAATTTTGAGTGGCTATGATCGCTTGTAATTGCTGTCACTTCCACTTATGGAGGAGCATTTCTTTGGCGGTTTTTCCAGACCAGATCTCTGATCTTGGAGCCTATCATTTCTCTGATGTTTGCCTGCCTGTTCTCCCAGATGGTTTTGTGCTTTACCTTGCTGGACCCACCCCTGTCAGTCTTAATATGATGCCAACATGGCTACCTATCTACCATCGATGTGTTCATTCCCAGCCAACTCATGATCTGATAGCATAACATCTAGGATGTATGCAGTTTCCAGTCTGCCATTCATCGTTCATTCTAATTTACTCTTTCAAGCCTGTTTACCCCGAACTCGGTTTCAACAGAAAATCTCACTGACTGAAGAGAGTGCATCAGAACATCCAAAGCGTTCCCTGAACATCGGAGCCCTCGAGTTTCCCAAGCTGTTTGCAAGACCAGCAGGTGTCAACGATCGATCCCACCAATAACTATACGTCGATCTCCTGCAGCGCCGAGCTTTTCGAGGTTTATCGCGTGATTTCTGTGTGTCCTCGTAAGTGAATTTTATGCTCACTGTTTACAATTTCGCTATCGACTTTTGAATGGAGTGTCGCTTCCGTGTCTTTCTTGCAAGTAAGGATCAGTCGCTCATCTCGCGGAATCTCTATCGATGGCCAATCTGCGTATGATTGCCATTTTTTTATTGCAAGTCAAGGTCAATTGCTTGTCTTGCGAAATTTCTGTCTACGGCCAATTGAAATACGGCTTCAATGGCCCTCTCACAAGTGATGATCAATGGCTCAAGTGGCTGAACCTCTGTCGATGCCTAGTCGAAGTGCAATTTTCATATCTTTTCTACAAGGAATCATCACTTGCTTATGTTATGGAATGTTTTTCGATACCTAGCCCTTTTAGCAAGGAATGATCAATCGTTCATCTTGCGGGATCTCTGTCGATGGCCAATCGAAGTACGATTTTCTATATTCTGCTTACAACTAAAAATCGACTGCTCATCTTACGTCATCCCTGTAGATGGCCAATCGAAGTACGACTTTTGTGTCTTTCTTGCAAGTAAAGACCAATTGCTTATCTTGCAGAATCTTTGTCGATGGCCAATCGAGTTCCGATTTCCATGTCTTCTCGCAAACGAGAACCAATCACTGATGTTGGAAGTCGCTGTCGATGGCCAACAGAATTACGACGTTCATATCCGTTTTGCAAGTAGACATCAATTGCTCTCGACAGAGATTCTGTCGATGAGCAATTGAATTACGACTTTCATGTCCTCTCGCAAATGAGGATCAATCACTCATATTGGAAGTCTCTACCGACCCCCTACCGACCCCGAGTCTTTCTCGCAAGTAATAGGATATCTATCAATCTCCAGTTCACCGCTTATGTTGCAAACTCTTTGTCGATGTCGGATTCAAGTGCGATTTCCATGTCTTTATCTCATTTTACAAAATCTCTATCGACGCCCGTCGAAGTGCTATTTTTGGATTTTCTTCTTGTTTTGCAAAATCTCTATTAGGGACCGCTTGAAAGGTGAGCTTCATATTTCTCGCTTGTGTTGCAAAACTTCTGTTGATACCCAGTCTAGGTGATACTTATGTGTCCCTTTCTCATCTTGCGGAATCGCCTTCAATACCTGCTCAAAATATGAGTTGCACGTCCTTCTCTGGTTTTGGAGAATCTCTGACGACGTCCGGTCGAATTGCTACTTCCATATCCTTCTCTCAATTTGCGGGGTTTCTGCCAATGCCCGGTTGATTGCTTACATTGCGGCATCTTTGTCATTGTCTGGCTAAAGTGTGACTTTTATATCGTTCCCTCGTTTTTTCAAAATTTATGTTAATGTCCGGTCGAAGTGTGATTTCCATGTCCTTCTCTCATCTTGCGGTATCTTTGTCGATGCCCGGTTGCCTCACAAGTGCTGAACGATCGCTTATAATTCGGGATCTCTGTCAACGCCTGGTTCTCTCGGAACTCATGATCAGTTACTTATACATGATATCTCTGCCGATGCCCGGTTCAAGTGAGGGTTTCATGCTTTTCTCGCAAACTGGGATCTCTGTCAATGCCCGGCCGAAGTGTGGTTTTCATGTCCTTCTCTCATCTTGCAGAATCCCTGCCGATGTCCGGTTGTCTCACAAGTATTGAACGATTGCTTACAATGCGCAATTTCCCCCAGCGCGTGGTTATCTCGCAAGTGATTATATCCCGAAATCTCTCGTAGTACCAGTTGTCTCGCAAGTGATGGTCAACCGCTTATTTTGTGGAGTCTCTGTCGACGTCCGGTCGAAGTGCGAGTTTCAGATCCTTCCCGCAAGAGCTAAACAATCGCTCAGTCTCCGAAGTCTCTGTCAGTCCCCGGAGTCTCTGTCGATGCGCGGTTGAAGTGCGCCTTCTGGCAAACCTCGAAATCCCTCGACCGGATAGGATCAGCCTCGGCCCTCCCGCGTATGGGCCGCAATTTCAAGATTCTCGATGTTTGTTGAATCAGATAGGGCCAGGGCTCAACCTCGCTGCTGGGTCTGAAAGGAACCCTACCTGCTCCCATAGATCATATCCTACCCCTGAAGTGCCCTATTTGAGAAGTATTGAGGACTCGCGCTCCTGCTGCCCTCAACTTGCATTCCCTCGGCGTCGTCTTCTTCCAGACTCAACTCCACTCTCATCTGCATTTTGGTGAATCTACGCGTCTCTCGCTTGATGCTTAGCGCGGAGCTAGCGCGGAGCTCGTGTGCCGCTTCTCGCCTCCGCGCAACCCTTCAACGTAAATACAGCTCCAACCGACCTGCACCTCCATCCGACTCCATCTCCCAACCATCTCACTCCCCCTTCTTCTTCCTTCTTCAAACCTCAAACTCAAACGTTCGAACCTCTCCACTCATCAACCGCAATCATGCCCAACCCCAACGACCATGGACTGAAGTCTCTGGACTTCCGCACCAGCCTCGAGCCTGACCGCTTTCGCCTGAAAGACGACGGCAGCTTGGGTGCAGTTTCAGGGGCTGCGCACCGCAAGTTTCTGCCCGTCGGCCTCCTTCCTAGCGCCTACAAGATTGCCTGGAACAATGGAGACAGCATTGTCAATGACGAGATGCATCGCATTGCCCTGCAGAACCAAACCAGCTACGACAAGGACTGGAGATCGAGTGATGACGCCAAGGAAACCATCCGCGAAATCACCTGCCAGTACCTTGAGTTGGAGTTCTTCAGACTTGGCCTGTTGCGAGGCACCAAGCCCGCCAAGTTCATTGAAGATTGGCTCTTTCCCGGCTTCACCCTCAACCAGTACAAGTTCCAGCTCGACTTTTCGAAACTGAGCGCTCTGAAGCGCACCCAGCTCGCGAACTTCAGTACCTGGACCCAGAACCCTCAACTCCACAATGGACCTGCTGCTGGGTGAGTTTCCTTTCCATCTCTCCTGCGATATCTCATGAACTGTGTCGACTAACTCGTTGTGGCTGACTCCAGAGCGCCTGACATGCGGGATTTCGGTGTTCTCGAAGTCTACCGCCCCGTGGCTACGACCCATGCGACTCATGCGACCCAGCCCACCCAGCCCACCCAGCCCACCCAGCCGACCCAGCATTGTGCCACTTGCGCTGGTGCAATCTCGACCGATTACCGTATCTTCTTTGCTCAGCGCCAGTACACCCTCGGCCAGCCTCCCAATTTCGTCCCCCAGTCGCACCTCGCTCAACTCGGAATTTTCTCAGCCATTCAGACCCTGTCTATGGCTCCTCCAGTCCGCATCAACGGTGTTGACCATGATGTCCAGTTTCGCTTCTGGAAGATGTGTCCCGGTATGGCCGAGAATTGCGATGACTACGAGATGCATCGCGTCTGTGGAGGTAAGTCATCCTAATAGCTCTACTTTACACTCCTTTGAGAAGTCATCCACTAACTTCGCTTAGCATGTGGCCTCGATATCTTCCACGGCCGCATTCCCGCTGGCGCTCCCCAGTAAATATCCTCTCCGAAAAGCCTCACGCCGGCCAATACATCGGCAACATACCGGTCTCGAGCCTCGTCGCCTTCTACAAGTTCAATGACTTCGAAGCGTATATGGTGGATACTGGCAATGCTTGGGACGGCTTCTGCGCGCGCTTACACGATGGATGGTACTATGGGTGGCATTTGGTTTCTGCGATGATTTCCTTGCGTTGTTTTTTTCCCCTGCCTACCAATTCGACGTGGGCCGGGATACGCTTTACAATTGGGGTGGATGATCAAAACATGCGGGACGTTCTGCGCTTCTACTCTTTCGAGATAGAAACGTTGACGTCCCTGCCGCGATATCCCGCACGAGTCTGATGTGGTCTTAAAACTCATAGATCCTACTCGCCTATTCCTCAAATACAAAAGCAATTGACACTCAACTGACTCCCATTCTTTGCATTATGTGACTGTGTGACTTCTGTGTATTGTGTAAACCTCAATCAATCAGTTTCCGGGGAGTCGTGTGACTTGCTGGTATTTTGTAAACCCCGTAATCAATCCGTTTCCAGGGAGTGACCCAAATGCGCAATTCCCGTTGTTTTGAAGCCGTCAAGGCCGATGAGTTACATGATGTAGATGATCTACGGTGCGGGATTCACGGACAGTCATACGACAGGGTTGTCCTGGCTTGTTTGCGCAGCTCCCAAAGAGACTTTGAGGTTGATAAACATCTTACCATATTGAGTTCAAACCCCACCCTTGAGGCCTTGAAGGATATCATAATGCGGGGTGATATTGCCGCAAGAGAAGAGCTGGAAACATAGCAATCCTTCGCCCTGTTGTGTGTCTTGGCTCGATATATCACATTCGTGGCTCCCACCTCTTTCTGAGAGGAACCAGCCCCTCCGAATCTGTCTTTGTGCCAGCAACTGAGAGGTTTCCATTGGCTTCAAGAGAGCTACGTATCTTCTGTTTACTTGGTCATCTACTCTTTATCTTCAGGGCTCGGATCAAAAGATTGCGCTTTCATTCATCACCAAGTAAGCTCCGTTGACCCCGGCTTCTCTTCCCAGACGTCTAGACTGACCGCCACCGAGACCAGATCCACGATCCAACTACGAATTTTCGGTTGCCTAAGTCGGTCCGTCGTCGACCACGATGTCTAGTTCAGAAGAACTTCCGGCGCATTGCCCAAGTCTCTCTGACTTTGTAAGTGATGACTCGTTACTGTTTGCTTCCATCCGGTGCTGACCGGTGGCTTATGATAGCTCAACTCGCCCCATCGACGCCCTCTTTTCAATATTGGTGATACGGTTGGAACCAATTTTTGTTCGATGGAGTTTTGGGGAGACCCGTACTACTCTGGTGGCTGGAAAATCATCAGCGTTGCGATGCACCAACAGACTGAACGCTACCGATACACGATCGAGAGATTCCGGTGGTTTTCAAGGGAAGCCTTCGACAATTTTCGATATTTCTATCATAGGGGGACGCGTTATGAGTTTCTGGAGCCATATGACCGCCCCCATAAACAAGAGACTGACGCGGAGAGTGGCACAATCTTTTATCTTCGCACGGCCACAGCATACACCTGGGAGGAAGATATGATTCGCGACGTAGACAAATACCAGGAAATGCAGAAGAACCCTGCCCAGTACAAAAACCACATGGAAATGAGGCACTGCCTGTTCTCCCCTGGCAAGGCACACGATGGTTGGCTTCAGGAGCATTTGAGGCGGCGGAGCGCGACCAGAAGCAACAACGATACGACCGTTGACGAGAGCTGCGAGAGTTCATGTATCGGTACCGAGACACCACGATCTCTGACTCCGTAAGAGCCACTACTCAAGACGAGGGACAAGCGGGTAGTGGCCTTGGAAGTGTTGGACGCTGGTTGAATTGGGAAAGGGAGAACTATACGATGCGGTGCCGCAAGGGAGCAAAGCAAGTTTGGGGAGCGAGATGAGGGCTATGTGATAGACCAGGTTTCAAGGAAATCTCTACCTCTCCGATTGCAGATCATACTATTGAGCAACAATAAAGGCTGGTCACCACGAAGTTTGTTCTGGTATGAAGAAAGCATCATCTTTTCCTTCAGCAAATGCCCGGCGCTTTGTACTGTATTCTCCTTACATGCTTCTTCGCTCTTTGTGTCCTCCGGGTACAAAAGATGTACTTGGTCGGAAGCATCAGCAGCTGTTTTGCAGTCCTTCATCTACAAGGCTTACGCTTGCAGTGGATCTGAGGAATCGCTTCTGGACAGATACAAGAATCCCTACGTCCAAGATGGCCAAATTCTCCACGAATCGCACGTCAGATTCAAGGGAATTTCATGATCATTACCCCAGCCTCTCTGCCTATGTAGGGGTCAGCTGTACATTTTTGGAATAACGCTAATGAGTGGCTCTGGAGCAGCTTCAATCACGACATGCGCCTCCACGTTTCTCTATTGGCGACGAAGTCGAGTTCGAGTGTACGACCGATACGCCCCGCGTCCCTAACTATGTGTGGGATTCTGGTGGCTGGAAAATCCTCAGCGTTCAGCTGGACGAAGCCACTGCGCGCTATTCCTACACAGTAAGAAAATATCAATGGTTCTCCTCAGCCTACTGTCGGGACCCTGTTCAGTTCCATTATGTAGGGGGTCTTTATGAATGGCATGCATGCCCTTCCCTTTCTGGGGTAGTAGAGAACGAAAAAGAGGTTGATGTGGAGAGCGGAAAATGGTTCGAACTCCGCAGTGCCTCAGTTGTTGTCAGGGAGAAAGACTTGCGGCCTTGGTCTGACAACTCCAAAGTCTTCCAGACCGATGATCCAGCATACTCAAGCTACATCACAATGAGACAGTGTCTGTTCGCTCCCGACAAGAAACCGGGTGAGTGGGCTTCGGAGTTGATCGCCAACAGCGACAGCAACATCGACGTCAGCGACAGCGATGAGACCATGAACGAAAGTTCCAATGGCATCGAGACACGAGAGTCACGACTTCGTAGGGCTGAAACCCGACGCGATGAACTTCAAAAACAACTCTCTGAGCGTAATCGGACTTTGGAGAAGTTGAAAATCGAGAGGGATCAGTTCGAAAAAGCCAACGATCGTATATGGGCAGATCTCACAGAGTGTCGAAACAATGACCTAGAACTTCAACAACAACTCTTTAAGAGTGAAATTGTTATTGAGTCATTGAAAAGCAACGTGGCTGGGGTAGAACAGGCAGCCAGCAAAACGCTCGGAGACCTTGAGGCTGAATTTTGAGCAGATCTCGCAAAGTGTCGAGAGCATGGAGAAGAACTTCAACAACAACTGCATGAGCGTGAACGGACTATCGAGAGGATGGGAATGGATGCAAAGTTCCAACACGAACGAAACAGCAAAGCGATAGCAAAACTTGAGGCTCAGCTTGAATCTTGTCGTAATGCAGGTGGTGGCAAACGGCAATGACAACTTACCAGCCCGACTCAGGCAGCACCATAGAGGGACATTATGAATTAAGAGCATGAGATCAAGTCGCAAAGCTGGGACAAATCGTTTACTTGGAAGTTTCAGGGACTTAGTGTATTAACAGAAAGGAGTTCTTGCGTGACGAGGTGCCTGCTGCAGAATGGTCAAGCTGGGATGGCGAATATTGAGATTTGGTATTCTAGATGCCGGCCAACGAGGACAGGGCACTGCAACGAAGATTTGTGAACCGAAACTTTCCTCTTTTGAATTTCTCTGATTTTACTTCGCGCCCTTGACGTAGATTGTTCCTCGGAGTCGGGTTCCAGATGCCGTGACGGTGTCCAAGAATCCCTTAGCGAATATCAGAATCGAAGTCAGCTTCGAGGAATTCGCGGCTGGTAGATATCTCGGCTTCTAATTATTGAGGTTGAGTAACTGAGTTCTGTCATCTGTGTTCCGACCTCCGAGCGTCAAGATGCTTTTCAGTTGAGTTGTCGTTCCTGGAACAGGGGTCGAACGACAGTGAACTCAAATCGCCTCCGCCAAAGACCGCACAACTTTGACTTCAGCCGCGCATCCGAAAGACATCTTCCGCTTCCGAGAATGTACAGCCTCCATATTGCACAGATCCAGCTGATTCGATTCTGTGGCAATGGCGCTCTAATAAATGGATCTCTTGTTCTCGCGCAGTCCTTTGCGCTAGCTCTGCTGACTTCAATATTCCGCTCCTAGATGAAATTGCAAAAAACTGTCGACACTTTGGTCAGTCTGCGCAGTCGCTGCAAGGTCAGAATACCATGGAATCCTCGGGCGACTATCCAAGCCTCCAAGACTTTGTAAGTTTCATTACTACATGTAGGTACCCGTCTCTTGAGTCACTCTTGGCTTACTGTGTAACTACAGCTCAACTCAACTCGAGACGGCCCAACCTTCCGAATTGGCGATTCCGTTGGCTTTATAGATCACAGTCGAAACTCTGAAAGAGTCAACGAGGATAGAAGCTTTTACTCCCCGGGCTGGAAGGTCTGCGGAATCGAGCTCGATTTGGAACGCGATAGCTATTCCTACCGGTTACAGAGATTCCAGTGGTCCCACCAGCAAAAACCCTACGATTTTCAAAACACAAAGCCTTTTGCTGGGTGGCAGCAGCTTGACGTTCAACTTGACGGAGTGAGCGGGCGGTATTTCTATTTGCTGCATCGCGAAGTGGAGGGAATATGGCAGGAAAAGTTGACAATCGACCGGAAGAAATATGGGCGTCGCCGCTGCCCCAAACGCTGCCCTCCGCAAGCCTTGACCAGGGATTGCGTGCTTTCTGTCTCGGAGTTTCATGATATCAGGGTTTCAGAAAAAGAACCATCGAAAAGACGAAAGATGAGGAATTTGCTGGCTCGTACAAGTATTAGCAGCATTCACAGCAAGAACCACAATGAGCTAGGGAATAGTTTTGGGACACCACACGCATTTGACTATGATGGTTCAAGTTCAAGTAGTAGCGGAGTATAATGGCCGGCGAAGACTGGGTCCCATGATGTGGCTGGCGTGGTCTAAGCCGGTTTGGATTTTAGTAATGGAAGTGCTGTAAGAACAGGGGCTCTAGGGCCAAGGCTTCTCAGTCCTTGAATAAAAGCTTACCCCTCCTGAAGTTTGAGCCTTTATTTAACTGTCGCAAATGGCCTTGATATCCATTATCCTTAACCCCTGCGTCTAGGAATCCGTCAAAAATCGTCAACTAAAGCAGGGTCTCGTCTATAGCATTCTTTGAATTAGAAAGCGGTTTGGAACCGTTTCTTAACTCGAAGCGGTGTCCAGTATCCAGTTTTGTTCCGAGAGATTAAGTGTTTAAAAACATTCGTTATCTTCTTTATTATTAATGGTTGGTTTTATATTAGGAGATTAATTGGCGGCCGGTCAATTACGTACGGTTGTAAAGCGCATAAAGTTTTTGGCTAGCCAAAAGCGTATAAATAAAAATTTTGAAAAACTGCTATTTTTTTTTAGCAATGCTTTTTATAAATTGGCCGCCAGCTACTAATTCTAATTTTTTAAATAATAATTACAATTTGTATTTTTTAATTACAATTTATTTTTTCCCTTTTTTTTATAATAGCAATTGGCATTAAATTCCGGGCCAATATTAATAGCCGCTTTAAATAGCTTTATACGCTTTTTTAATTTTCCCGCAATTTTTTAATATTTTGCAGCAATAATAAAAATTATAAAAGCTATAGGAATATTTATAAAAATATTGCAAAAGATAATATATATAATAATATATATAATAATATATATAATAATATATATAATAATATATATAATAATATATATAATAATATATATAATAATAATATTAATTGCAAATTTCCAATTGCGAAAAATTTAAACGGCCTTAATTTTAAATAAATTTAAATTCGCTTAGCCCGCTAAAAAGCTAATTAATACTAGCGCTTTATAACAATTGCCTATAAAATTGCTATAGCCTTTAACGCCGCCTAAATTTGCGTAATTAAAGCCGCTATAAAAACCGCTATAAAAATTGCTATAAATATTATAGGCGTTTAAGCTCATAATTATAATAAAGCTTTTTCCAAAAATAATAATAATAATAAAAATAATAAGCGTTTTTTTCCCGCTAAAATCCTTAATTTTTTTTAATATTTTATATAAATAGCTTTTTTAAATCGCTAATTGCATTTTTTTTTCTTTTTTTTTAGATAAAAATTTTAATATTAATATTTGTAAAACTTTATTTTTATTTTTAAGCAATAAATTATATCAAATCATAATAATTGGCAAAATTTTAGCCTTTAATAATAATTATAAAATTTGGTTAATACTTTTTTGTAAATTCAAATATTCACTATTTATTATATTAATTATATATTATAATTAGGCCGCTAGCTATTTTAATTTTATTATAATATTATTAAATTGGCCATTATTTATTAACAAAAGGATTTTTTTAGGCATTTAAACGCCATTAATTTATAATAATTTTTTAATTTTTTAATTCTAATTTTTTTAATCGGGTTATTTATAAATTTTATATTTTAAAATACCGGCTGGTTTATTTAAATAGCCTTGCGCTTATTAATCCCGCTTTTTATTAAAAATTCAATATTAATTTAAATAATAATAATATTATTTATTAAATATATAATAATAAAAGCTATAATTAGAAAAACTATAGGCGTTAATATAAATGCTTTATTTATAGCAAAAAGCATTTGCGGAAAAACCACCCTAAATTTAAATAAAATACTTGCTATCCTAATATTAATAGCTTTAAAGCTTACTTTTTATTTGCTAAAAAACTTAAATTTATTAAATGGCTACCAAATATTTTACCAATGCTATTTGCTTAATCGAGGCTTAATTTTCCCTTTTTCCCTTTTTTTTATTCTAATTTCCAGTTTTTAAAAATCCCTCAAAATCCTTATACTAGCCTTTAATTATTAAATCAGTTGTTTTATTTTTAATATTGCTTATATTGGTTTTTAGCTATTTATTAATATTCAATTCGCTAATCCTTTCCTGCTTTGCTTTATAAAAATAAGCATTTTTTGAGTTTTTTTTATTTTAACGTTATATTCTAGTTTTTTCTAATTTAATACTAAATTATAATTTCAAATATTAATTAATTTTGCTTTTTTTTATTTTTTTTCTTTTTATTTAAAAGCTTAAAATCTTTTTTTTACTATTATTCTAGCTTATTTCTATAATTTTTATTGGATATTTTATATTATAGCTGCCTTTTTAGCTATATTAGCCTATAATAATAATTCTTTTCTTGCAATTTAAAATTTTATATAAAAGCTCCGTATATTTTAAATAATAAAATTGCTAATAATTTAATTTTATAATGCATTTAAAAAATCCCTTATTTTTTGAATTCTTTAATCTGATTTTTTTTCAAGCTAATATCCAAGTCTTTAAATATATAGCGCATTTTTAAAAAAATTTAATTAATACCTTTATTTAAAAAGAAAACTATTATTATGTATTATATCCAGCTTTTAAATTTTTTAAAATCAATAATTAAAAATTTTAAAATCGATATTTTTTTTAAAAAAAATATAAAAAGTATTTTTCGTATAATTCTAATAGCTATTTTATATTAATAATTGCTAGGCTTTAATTAAAAGAAATCTATATTAAAACAATTTTTTTAGCCTAATGATAGCATTATTTATTTTTATTTGTTTTGCAAAAGTTTTTAAATAGCTGTTAAAATCCTGGCTATTTAGCTTAATCCTATATTATTACCTAAATAATAATACTATTATATTTCCAATATTTCTTTTTAAAACTTTTAGCTTTATAAAAATGGAATTTTAGCCTATTTTATCAAACTTTAAATATTTTATAAAATATTTAAAAAAAAAACAAAAAAAAACGTTAATTAAAATACTGGGCTTAATAATTAATATAAAATTTCTTTTTTTAAAAAAATGGCCAATATTTTAGCTTTAATATTAAAAACTTGCTTCCGCAAAGCCATTTCCTTATTTAAAGCATAAAAGCTAGCCGGAAACTTAAATTTCGCCGCTTCAATTATTTAATTAATTTATTTTTACTATCGCCGCTTTTAAAGCTTTATTACCGCTTTCCCGCCTGGCACCAAAATTTCCTTTGAATATAAATTGCTTAAAAATATTAAAAATAACTTGATTTAATAGCGCAATTTTCTTAAAATATAATAAAATTAAGTTTTTTAATAATAAATTTAAATTTTCGGTTTATTTATTTATAAATATTTTAATTATAAGCTTAAATAGCTTTTATATTACCAATTGCCTTTTTGCGCGCTATAATTGGCGTATTCATATTAGTATTCTTTTTAAATACCAAGTATTTGCTAGCCTCCTATTATTTCAATAATTTTAATTAGCCAATATCCTGCTAAATATTAATATTTTTAAAATTGGAGCTATTTTAAAAATATTTTAGCAATAAAACTTAAGGTAATTAATTTATAAATTGGTAATTTATATTAATAGCTTTATAATATAGCGGGGTTTTTCTAAATATATTTTATATAATAGCTTATAGCATTTGGTTTTGCAAAAAGTTTTGCTTTTAATTGCAAAATTAAATATTTTACTAAAGCCTATCCATTTTTTTAAATATTTCAATAATTTTGCTAATGCTTTATTATATAATTTAATTAATAAAATTATTAATTAGTATTCGCAATAATATTTAGATTTAATTTTAATATACTATCGTTAAAATAAATAGCTATAATTCCTTTCTTACCTTAAATACATTATATAGTGTTTTATAGCTTAATTATAGGATTATATAGCTTTTATAAATTCTTAATTAAATTTGAAAAGCATTTTAATATTAAAAAAGGCAAATTTGCCTATTTTATAATTGCAGCTTCTATTATTAAATAAATTGCTTTCCGCAATAATAATATTAATCGCTATAAAAAGAAGCTTAAATCCAATTTTATCCAAGCCGCGTTATTCATTTTATATTATATTATAACGGCCCCGGACCAGGAAAAGCTTTTACGGCTAGCTAGCCAAAAAAACCCTAGCATAGTTTATACGCTATATAATTACCAAATTTATTTTTATAATAATCGGAAAGCCCTTTCTTTTTTTATAGCAATAAATACCTATTAATAATGATTTATATTTTAGCCTTGGCTAAAATTCCAAACCCAATTTATAATAAATTTATTATTATTATTAATTTATTATTTATTATTTATTATTTATTATTTATTATTTATTATTTATTATTTATTATTTATTATTTATTATTTATTTTTTAACTTTTTAAATAAGATTAAATTATTAATTTTATAGCAAAGGCCCAATTTTTTATTTTTATTTTTTATAATAATTATAATAGCAGTTTTCAAATTTCTAATAATTACTTTTGGCAAAATATTATTTTTAAAGCCAAAGCGGAAAATTAATTAAAAGCCTTATGTTAATAGTTTTTAAAATTAAATATTAATTTTTAAAAATTCAAAATATTTAATATATTATAAATGCCTAATATTTTTAATAAAAATAATTTTTAAACGTGGCTTAAAATAAATTATAATAAATTCCGTATTTTCCGCTTTATTATTTATAAAATTAGTGAGGCTTTTGGCCCTTTTGCAATTTAATTTCAATATTTTGCTAATACCGATAAAATTTATAAAGCTATTACCAATTATACCGCTATTATAAATAATAATAATAATAATAAAGGTTTTTTAAATAATAACCCTAATAATAATAATGGTTTTTTTGGCTTTTAAAATAATAATTTATATTAGCTCCGTATTTTTATTAAGCTTTACCGCTTTAAAAAGCTTTTTAATCCTAATAAGCTTAATAATGGCTCCAAGCTTAAATTTAAAGCTTGGTATATTGCTATAAAAAATAAGCTAATTATTAATACCAATTATATTTTTATTATTGCTATTATTATAATTTATATTATATTTTAAATTAGAAAAAAAGCCAATTATATTTTCCAGCCTTATTATAATGCTTTTAAAAAAATCCTTTTACATTTAAAAAATTAATATATCATTGTTTTTGCGCTTGCTTTAAGTTTTTTATTAAGCGTAATAATATTCGCCGCTTTTCTTTAATTTATTATATGTATTAAAATAAAAAGTTCAAAATATTTTTTATAATTTTTTATTGCAATGCTTAATTAAATAATATATTTAATATTAATATTTATAAGGATTTTTTAGCTTGATTTATTTTTATTTTATTATACGCAATTGCAAGTATTTTTTATATTTGCAAAATTTAAAAAAAAAGCCAAAATTTTATATTATAATACTATTTATATATTAGCTATTTATATTAAAGCTTATTATTTTTTTAAAAATGCAAATTTAATTTTAATAGCCTTAATAACAGGGGTAAAAAAAATGGTTAAAATAATATAAAATATTTTAATTATTTTGCAAAAGGCCGGAAAAGCTAATAAAATTGAAATTTTGGATTTCATTATAAAAAATATTAAAAGCGGCCTTATAAAACATATTATTAAAATAATTGTCAAGATTTTTAGCGATCTAATAAAAAAAAAACTTGCTTATAATCAATATTATAAATGCAATAGCATTAAATATTAGGCTTTTAATTATTTTAAACCCAATAAGCTTATTAAAAAGAAAAAAGGCTATATTGGCCAAATTAATTCCGATTTTGATTACTATTTAGTTTTTAAATTTTTAGAAAAAAACGGCGCTTAGGGAAAGTTTTTTTTTAATAAATTTGCTAATTTAATTAATATAATATTAATAAATTTAGCTAGTTATATTAGCGGTAAAGGATTTTTAATGCTATATATATTAGGAATTTAAAAAGTTTTAAATTAATATAATACCTTTATTAATAATAGAATTTAATTATTATATTTTATAAATACTAATATAGCTAAGATTATTTTTGGCTTGAAAATACCTATTTAGCAGCTGGATAAATTAATATTATTTTATAAATTTAATAGAAATTGTAAAACGTTTATTATTATTTATAGTATTTTAGATTTTACTATTAATAATAAACTTTTTCCGAAAATCGTTTTTTATTATTAATTTAAAAAATCAAAATTTAATTTTCAAATTTAAATAATAGCAATAATATTAAATGCTATTAGACTTTTATAATTGCAAAATCTATTAGCATTATAAACCCAATGGTAAAAATAAGCGCCCCAGCGCAAAAAAATAAAAATTTAAAAAACGCAAATCGAATTTAATAGCGAATAAGGAAATCAAAGCGGAGCCTTTTTTTAAAATATTTAGAAAAATAATTTTTATATTTAAGGCGGCGCTTATATAATATATTATAACGCGCAAAGCTTTTTAATTTATAGAATAAAAACTGGCTAATAATAGCCTTGTATTTATTAAGCCAAAATTTATTTTTTTAAAAAAAACAATTAAAACTTTTCTTGATATTAAAATTTACCAAATTAGCGCAAAAGCTATAAAGCGTAATTTTTTAAAAATTTAGAATTCTTTTTTTTTGGAAAGACGTAAATATATTTTTTATACGCTATTAAAAAGGTTATCGCTTTTAAGGAATTTTAAAAGCTTTTTAATAAAAAGCTATTAAAATAGCAATTGCTATATTCTTTGGATTTCTAATATTATAGATTTTTTAAGCAGGCTTTTAATACTTTATTAATATATAATCTTTATAATTTAAGCATTGAATTAAAAGGCCCAAAATTATAGCTAAGCTATTTTTTATTATATTTTATACTAATAAAGCAATTGCGCATTATAAAAACAATTCTAAAAAAAAAATCTAATCAAGGGATTTTGTTTTCTTTTTTTTGCAATTTTTTTATTTATCTATTAAAAAGCCTGAAAACGATTTCCCCTTTTATATAAATTATTGCAGGCTTAATAAAATTATTTGTAAAAATTAATATTTGCTATTGCTATTTAAAGAAATCCTATTTTGGTTTAATAAGGCTAAATATTTTATTAAGCTTGATATCAGGCAAGCTTTTTATTGCATTTATTTGGAAAAAGCCAGCAAGCAATTTATGATATTCCGAATTTATTATAGCGTATTTTGGTATAATATTTTATTTTTTTAGATTTATTAATAAATTTGCTGTTTTTTAACAATATATTAATTAGATTTTATTCAAATTTTTAAATAAGATTTATACGGCCCTTATTAATAATATTTTAATTTATATTAATAGAGATTTTAAATAGCATTATTAGGATATTATTGCAATTATAAACCGCTTAATTAAAATTGGCTTATAAATAAATATTAAAAAGTATAAATTTAATACTATAAAAACAAAATACCTAGGCTATTTTCTTTTGGCAGTATTCGGGTAGATCCAAATAAGGTTCAAGCGGTAAAAAACTGGCAATGCTTTAAAAAGGGCAAAATTAAAAAAATCCAATTCTTTTTGGAATTTTGCAATTTTTATCGGATTTTTATTAAGGATTATAATAGGCTGGTTAAGCCTTTAATTTAGCTTATTAAAAAAGATTATATTTAAAAATAAAATAATTCTTGCTAAAGCGCTTTTCTAGCTTTTAAAAAAGCGTTGCTTTTAATACCGGTTTTAATTATTTTTAATTTTAATTATAAACATTAAATTAAAATAAATATTTCGAACGGAATAGTGGCAAAAATCTATTTTTAAAAGCATTCTAATAGCTAGCATTTAATACCTTATTGTTTTAAAATCATAAATAAATATTAGCTAAATTATAATATTTATAATAAGGAAATATTAGCTATTATTTAATTGTTTATTTATTAGTGTATTTATTTATTGGGTTCTTTTTAAAAGATTCAAATTGCTAGCAATTATAAATTATTAAAATAATTTATAACCATTAAGATTTTGAATATTAAATAAGCTAAATAGTGGAAAAAAAAGTATAATTTCCGTATTAAATATAAGCTTGGCGTGATAAATAAAGCTAACCCTTTTATATAAAGGGATTTATTTATTTATTTATTAATTTTAATCGTTATTTAGCTACTAAAGCTATGCAATAATAACTAAGGTAATAAATCAAGCAGGGCTAAAAATATTGGTAAAAGCCGGCTTAATGCCGAATTTCCCTCAAGCGAAAACTATTCTATTTTTTTTATTAATATTATTAGGGTTGTTTTTAGCTGTAAATAAATTGCGAACCGCTAAAAATAGCGGCGCCGATAAATTTCCTTTTTAATAATAATGGGTTTTTGGAATTATTATAATTTTGGTAATATTTTGATTTATAATTGGAGTTTCGGCTTTTTAGGCTTTTTAAATAATAGCGGTTATACGCTAAATTTATTTTTTATATATTTTTATATATAATATAAATTATATATATATTTAAAATTTAATTTTGCAATGCTTTATATAATAACGGCTTGGCGCGTTAATAATAATAATAAAAATTTCTATTAAAATTTCAATTCCGCTTTTATAAATTTTCCAGCTTTTTGCGCTTTAGTATTTGTTTTTCCTTTTTGTTCCTTTTCTTTTATATATATTATTATTTTATTATTATTTGCTTTTTGTTATTTACCATTATTGTTTTCCGGCCTTTTGCTTATTTTATAGCAAAATATTTTAAGCTTTACCAGATTTTTAAATTGTAATACTTTGCGAAATTTTTTAAAAGCTTTTTTCTATATTAAAAGCTTTAATTTATAATTTAAATTATAAATTATTATTAATATAAAATTAAATACCGGACTATTATTTAAATTGCTTAATTTGCCGCCGCCAAAAAAAATATTATAATTGCTAAAACGGCCCGTATTACTAAAGCTGCCCTTTTTTATTAGCAGCCTTTTAATATTACTATTGGCTTTAGCCAGCTATTTGCTAATTTTATTGCTAATTTTAGCTAATAGCCAATTTTCTTTTATTAGCATTATTTAATATCTTATTAAATCTATTATTAGCATTAGTTTCAATGTTTTTATTAGCCTAAATTTAATAGTCTTTTGGCCAATTTTGGCTTTAATTTTAATTTCGATTTTGGCTTTAATTCCAATATTAATAATAGCAGCAATTTTTACAATTTTCCCAATTTCGATTTTCCGATTTTCCGGCCCTTTATTAAAATCGATTTAAAGCCTATTTTTAAATATTTTTAATTTTCCGTTTTTATAATTAATTCTAAATTCAATCTCAAATTTATTTTATATTAAAAAAAGTTTTTTTAAGCCGTTTTTATTTTTTTGCTAATAGGAAAAATAATCCGTATAGGAGTTTAATATTAGTAACGATTTTGCCAAATTTAAAATTTGCTATTTTTAAAATTATTTGCTAAATTTGCTTTTTTGCATTAATAATAATTTGGCCTATATTTATTTTGATTTTTTAAGGAATTTTTATTGTAAGTCTTTCTAGGCTTTTTTTATAAATATTAAAATTCGGGGCTATTATTAAATAGGCAGGCGTATTGTTTCCCGATTTTGCTTGGCCTTGCTTAAAATAAATGGCTTTAATTTAATTTTGCGCGTATTTAAAACTTAAATAACTTTATTTTTATTTGCAAGCTTTGTATTAAAAAATATATTTAATTTCCAAATTAAATTTGTATTAATAATTCCTATTGGAACAATTATTTCTAATATTGCAATAAAAAAAATAAAAAAAAATAAATGTATTTAAATAAGCCTTTAGTATTTCTTTATATGTTTCTGGTTTTTTTAATGTAATTGGTAATTTGTTTTATTAGTATTACTGGATATTTATTGCTTAATTTTTAGTATTTGGCCGATTGGGTTAATAGTTTTAATGCTAATATTTATACGGGCAATCTTTATTTAATTTTTATTTAATTAAAGCTAATTAAGAAATTTTTAAAAGCTTAATATATATTAATTATATATTTTAAATCCTATTATTTTATTGCAAAAATTAAAAAACAAGCTTTATTAAAAGAATTCCAATTTTGCGTTTTACCAGCAAAAAGCCTATTAAATTGAAGCTTTTAAATATTTAAATTGTATTATTTTTAGCGGTTTTAAAGCGTTTTATAAATTTTTTATTAATAGTATAGCTTTTAATTAAAGAATTTACCAAATTTAAATAGCTGCTATTAATTAATATATTGCTAATGGGCTTTAATTATTTAAAAAGCTTATAGCTATTAGGCTTAATTTTAAACGTGCAATAAAGGCTGGTAAAGCGGCGAATACTATTAGTAAATTTAATTTATAATAATAGCGGGCCGAAGATTTTTTAAAAGCCGGGGTTGCCAATCTATTTAAAGCTAATTTATAATAGCGGGCCGGAGATGTTTTAAAAGCCAAAATAGCGAACTTAATTAAAACTGGTTTATAATAGCGGGCCGGAGGTTTTTTGGAATTTAAAATAGCTAATTTAATTAAAGCTGAATTATTATTAATAATAATAATAAAAAAACAGGCTTAAAAAAAGCAGAAAAAAAAAGAAAATAATAAAGGGAAAAGCAATTAAAGGCCAATATTATTTAATATAGCTAGGCATTAAATAGCTTTAACGCAAATAAAATTATACTAGATATTAATAAAGTTATACCAAATACTAATAAAAAAAGCAGCCTTATGTTTTTAACAATTTTTTTAGCAGCTTTTTTAAATGGTAATACTCTTAATTAGTAATTATTAATGGAATTTAAATGGATTTTGGCTGGCTTAATTTTAAACGTTTTTTTTAATTGGTTAATTTTGCTAAATTATAAATGTATTGGCTAGCTTTAATGGTTTATTATTTTTTTGGCTTTTATTAATAGCTTAAATATACCCCGGTATTTGTATTTTATTAATTTTAATATAACGGCTTTATTATTTATTTTAAATACCCTATAAAATATAATTCTTTTAAAAATAACTTTTTAAATATTTTTGGTAATTTTGCTAAATATAAATTTAGAATTTTTTTAAAATTACGCCAAAGCTTTAATTTTGCTTTTTAGTGCCTATTATTATATAATTTATTATTTCCGGTTATTTTGGATTTTCTTTGAAATCTTTCTTTTTTCTTTTGCCTAACCGCTATTTTATATATTTCCGGTTTCTTTTTAAATTATGTTTAGCGTTTTAATAATAATTGGTTTTTTTTAAAAAAAAAAAATATTCAACCCGCGAATTATATTTTATTGCTAAAATAATAAGTAAATATAATATATTTAAGCCTATAAATATAATTTAGCATTTTATTTATTTGCTTTTATAATTATAATAATATATTTTAATTATTAAATGATTTAATTTTTATTTAATATTTGTTTTTACCAAATTTTTATTAAATTTTCTTTGAATTTAATATCGCATTTTATATATTTTTATTATATAATAATTGGAGTTTTAATACTATTAAGATTGTGTTTATATTTTAAATTTTTTATATTTATAATATTTGGCTTTAATAAATTTTGGAAAATTAATAATCAATTATATTTAGCTAATTTTATCCAATGAATTGCTAGCCTTAGCCTAAATAAAAACTGGAAAAAAGAAATTGCTTTAAATTTATAAAAAAAATTAAAAAAAAACTTATACTTTATCATAAAAATTTCCTTTTTTTTATTCAAATTTATTATAGGCTTGTAATTAGTTTTTTGCAATATAATTTATATACATTATTAAAATTTTCTAATATATAAAAAAATTAATAAAATAGCTTTTCTTTTTATTTACAAAATACCAATTTCTTATTAAATATTTTATTAATATTTTCGCCGGAGTATTCCTTAACTTAATTAATTGCGCGCATTTATTATTATATTTTTAAAAATTTGCTGGTTTTTATAATATTATATATAATTTTTATTTTGTTTTACAATTGTAATTTTAATTTTAGAGGATTTTATTAATTGCGCATTTTTTGCTTTTAATTAGCAAATAATAATTGAATAAATTTTAATAGAAATTTATTATTTTAATTTTTGCAAGCTAATTTAAAGCTATATATATATACTTTTTATATATTAGCTTCCTTTTGCTATTTATTTTTCAAAGTTTTTTAATAAGAAATTGGGTTTGTATAGCTTATTAAATATTTTATATTAATTAAATATTTTTATTTTTATTATTAAATAGCAAGCCTTTTTAAATTGGTTTTTATATTTTATTAGAAGTTTTATATTTAATATTATTTCGAGTGTGTTTTTAATTGCATTAAAATTAGGGCATTTAATAATAATATATTGGGCTATTTAAGCTTTAACGCTATACTAGTAAAAGGCCGGGCAATTATTTCCTATTTTAATAAAAGAAATTTAAAAAATGGTTTTATTGTTTTTAATTTAAATAGCAATTAATAATGTTTTTTCAACCAATATTTAAAATTAAGAAAATTATTAAATAAGAGCTGTTTTTCCGCTAAAGCCAATATATTATATTAAATAAATTTAGAAATATAGGATTTTTAGCTAAATGGTATAAAATTATAATATTTGTTTTATCTTTTTTGCTATTGGTTTTTTATTTATTTTTTAATTTATATAATAAGCTTTTATAATGCTTTTCTTTAGGCTTTTTCCAGCGGTTTCTTAATTTATATTTTTATTATTTAAATTGCTTAAATTTTTAAAAAAGCCAATAAGCGGGGCTTTTTTATTTTCTTTTCGATTTAAATCCTGTTTTATATTTTTTTACAATTTTTATTTTATTTTATAATAACATCCGAATATTTTTAAAATTATTGCTAAAATATTAATAATTAAAAATATAATTTAATTAGCAAAATTGCCGCAATGTTTTCTAACTATATACTTATATATTTTAATAGCGTTTTAATTTGTTTTAGCTAAATATTTAATAATTTTTTTAATTTTTTTAATTTTTTTAATTTTTTTTATAGATTTTATTCAAATAAAAATATATTACCGCGCTATAAATAAGCAATAAATAAATAATTGCATTATATAATATTTGCTTTTAAATTAGTATAGCTTTAATTATTAATAAAATTAGATATTATAATACCATTTTATAATTGGAGACTTTTTAAATTTTATTTAATAAGAATTGCTTTTATTGCAATTTATTATTAATTATAATTTTAAATATAATTATTGCTAATTTTAAATATTTAATTATGTTTTGAATTTTTGAATGTTAATAAATTAATTTATATTATAATAGCGAAAGGATTTTGCAATATATATTAAATAGTATTTTTTTAGATTAAATATAAAGCCGTATTTTTGAATCCATTTAATCGCTTTATTATATATATTTAATAATATTTTAATATTTGCATTTATTATTCAATTAATAGCTATTAAATATGTATTATTTTTAAATATTTTTAATATAATAGTAAGGGTATTATTATAAATATATATTAGTTTTTTATCAAAAAAAATTGGTAATATTAATAATCTTTATAAAATTTTACTATTTATTAATAATAATCCAAATTTTATTCCAGCAATGCAAATAATTATTTTATCACACGGGGCCGAGGAGGGTGCCCTGCGGGCACCCCACGAGGCACGTGCGCTAGAGGCGCGCAGGAGGAGAGCGTTGCTTATTAAGGAAGCTAAGCAAGGCTTTTAGCGTATAATATTTAGGCGCTGCTATTTTTATTTAAAAAGGGCAATAATTATGTTTTATAATTAAAATATATATATAATATATTTTATTTACCAATTTATTTTTGTTTATTATAATAAAATAGCTGCTTTTATTTAAAAGGCAATAATTTAGCAAAATAATAATTATTTAATTTGCTAGCCGCAAACTTAACAATGATTTTATTTATAAAAATCCTATTAAAAAATTAAAAAATTAATTTTATTTAATTTTAAAAAAGCTTAATATTAGCAATAATATCAATGGAATTTATAAGCTAAATTAAAAAATTGCATTTAATAAAAATAATAATATATTTATTAATAATACTAATAAATGCATTATTAATATTAACAATTAAGGCATTTTAATTAAAAATGCAAATATATTGCGCGGAGGCAAAATTTATTAAGCTTTTATTTTTCCTTTTAATTTAGGTTAAGGCTAAACAAATTTAAATTTTAATAATTTTATAATTATTTAATAAATTATATAAAAGTTTAAAGCCAAGAAAACGATTGCGAAATTGCAAGCCAAAATTATAAGTTTTATTTATAAATGCAGCGTATTTAATTTAAATTTTAATAATAAGCAATTAATTATTAAAAGGTTTTGTATATATCTAAAAGATTTTATATATTAAATATTAAGCTATATTATATATATAATATATATAAATATTATAAATAATTTAATTACTTATAAAATTATTTTAATACGCAATTTTATTTTATTTTAAAAAATAGTATAGTTTATATTTATTATATTTTAATTCCATTTAAAAGCTATATATATATTACATAATAATATTATTAAATAAATTAAAAATTAAAAAAAGTATGTTAAAAAAAATCGAAAATTTAATACTAAATATAATAAATATAAAATAATAGCATATATTATATATATTAAATTAATTTGCTAGAAAGGCTTAAAACAAAAATTATTATAAAATAAAGATTTTGCGTTTTTATATAGAAAATATATTTTTTATATTTTTTAATAATTAATTTATTTCTAAATTTTGCAATAATATTAAATAAAATTTTATTTTTTAATAAAGCAATTAATTATAAATTGATATATAATATCTATTTAATATAATTAAAAACATTAAGCGCAAAACTAAATTTAATTTTTAATTTAAGGCTAAGAATATATTTAATACAAATAATTTAAAAAAGCAATATAATAATTATAATACATTAGAAAATTTATATAATATTTTAAAAAATAATATAGCAATTTAATATTAATTTAATTGCCAAAAGAGGCTATTATTAAAATAAAAGCTAATAATGCGGCTAAAATTAATATCGGCCTTTTTTATATTTTAATTAAAATTTTAATAATTATAGCCTAGCTAATTGCATTTATAAAAAGGAAATATATTAAAATTGCTAAAAGCTTAAATATAAAATTTATAAATGCAGATAATTTGGCAATAAAGCATATATTTTAAATAATAATAATTTTAATAACTATAAGAAAAAAAGCCAATTATATAAAAATAGGTTTAATTATAATTAAAATTATAATGGTTATAATTTAAATAAATATAATTAAGGCTTTTTTGCAAAAATTGCAAATAGAATCCCTAATTTTATAAATTATAAATATAAATATAATAACTGGAAAAAAAGGGAAAATTGCTAACAATTGCCTAATTTAATAATCTTTTTATAGGGCAAAAATATATAATAATTAATTATCTAATTGCAATTAATATTTAAAATATAGTTTTTGTTTTTGCTTTTATTAATAATAAATTAAATAAAAATTTTATATTATTAATATGTATAAAAGAAATTGGTATGTATATATAATACTTATAAATTTGCTTTTTTAATAAAAAAGAAACAAAAATTAAATAATAGTATAAAACTTTTATTAAAATGTTTAATAATAAAAATAATATAAAAAATTAAAGCATTAAAATATATAAAATATTTATATATTTATATATTTTGCTTTTAAATATATTTTAGCTTAAATAAATAAATAATAAATATTATAATTGGGCTAAAGCCAGCTTAATTTATAAACACCAAATTAAATACAAAATTAATGCTTAAAATAAGCTAAATAAATTAAAGGAGCTAAATATAATAATTTATATTTTAAATATAATAAATAAGAAATTATTATATAGAAAATATTTTATATATAAAAATCAAGAATATAATATTAAATTATTAAATACTAAAAGTATTTGCAAAAAATATATAGTAAAATAAAAATAAAAATTAAAATAAAAATTAAAATTAAAATAAAAATAAAAATAAAAATAAAAATAAAAATTAAAATTAAAATTAAAATTAAAATTAAAATTAAAATTAAAATTAAAATTAAAATAAAAATTAAAATAAAAATTAAAATAAAAATTAAAATAAAAATTAAAATAAAAATAAAAATATAAAATTAAAAATTAAAAAATTAAAAAAATAAGCCTTTTTAATAATATTTTTAATATAATAAAAGCTGCTTTATTATTTGCATATTTTAATTAAAGTTATATTATAAAACCCAAGGCAAATTTCCTTTATTAATTTATTTATAAGCTATTTAAGAAATAGCTAATTATATTAAAAAAATATTTTAATCATACGCTAATAAAAAACTGAATTTGCAAATTAAAAAGCCTAATATAAACTTTTGTATTATTTATATTTAAAAAAAGTAATAGCTTGCATTTATATATTAATTATAAAATATTAAATAATATTATTATTCAAAATTGCTTTTTTTTAATTAATAAATTCTTATTAAACTAGATATTAGAAACATATATTATAAAATTTATATGTAAAAATAAATAAATAAATATAATATTTTATATAAAATATAGCTATTTTAAATATTTAATAATATTATTCAAATTAGTAAATATATTAGCTATATTTTAAGCTTATATGAATATGGTATTTAAAACCTTTTTAAATATTATTATAATAATTTATTTTAATAATATTTTAATTTATTTAAAAAACCTTAATAAATATAATAAACACATAAAAGCCGTATTTAAAAAATTATAAAAATATCTTTTTTATAAAAAGAAGCAAATATAGATTTGGAATAAATAAGATTTTATTTTTGGGGGTTATAATAAAAAAGAATAATATATATATAAAGCCGGAAAAAATATATATTATTTAAAAATAATTTATATTAATTATATATATAAAATCATAACTATTTTTAAAATAATCCAATTTTTATAAGCAATTTATTTTAAAATATAGCAAGATTATATTGCATATAATTAAGTTATTTATTAATAATATATATATATATAAAGGCTTATTTAAATAATTTCTAAAAGCGCAAACGACGTTTTAATGCATTAAAACTATATTTATAAATAAATTAATATTGCAATATTTTAATTTTATAAAATGTTTGCAAATTATATATAATGCTTTTAAATATGCAATATTAGGAGTTTTAAAGCAATTTAAAAATTTAAATAATTTAACTTAATATTATTAATATTTAATAGCCTTTGAATTTTATAAGCTAATTAATATAAAGCTAATATATTAAATATATAATATTCAATTGCTTGCAATTATAAAATCTTTTTAATATTAAAAGCAATATATTAAAAATTTGTATTATAAAATTTAAATATTTTTAAATTATAATAATTTATATTATTTTATAAATATAAAAAGATTTGATAAATATTAAACAAAATAGGCTATAAAATTAGGATTTTGTAATTTCGATATGAAATATATTACGGAAATTAAAAGTCCCGTTAATTGTTTTATAGGCTAAATTATAAAAACGCAGTAAAGAATACTTAATGTTTTTTTATATTATAATAAAAGCTTCGCTATTTATTTAATTATATACCAAATATATAATTTTTAAAAAATATAGCTGCTTTTATAAATATGGTAATTATATTTTAATTAAAATTATTAAATTAGGAAATTAATATTGCATATTTTATTTATATATTATTAATATAAATTTTTAAATAAAAGGCTATATTTTATTTAAGCTATAGAAATTTAAAAGCCGGAATAATTAAAATAAATAATAGGAATTTAAAAATAATATATTATATAAAAAAAGCAAATTATATATTTTTATAATAAATATATTATATAATAAATTTTTATATATGGAATTATTATATTTGCTAATAAAATAAATTTTCCTAATATATATTTTATAATTAATTATAAGTTTTATTTTTAGCCAATAAATTATAAATATATTTATTATAAATCCTTATTATAAATTTGCTAAAGTTATAATATATAAATAAAATATATAATATTATTTTAATAACAATAAATTATTATATTAAGGCTATATAATTTATATATATAACTAAAAATATTAATATACAATTTTTAGTAAAATTATTTTTTAATAAAGTTATTTATTTTATAGAAACTTTTAAAATTATTATATTTAATTATAGCTTAATATTTATTAATATATTATAAAAAGCCTTTTACTATAAATTTTATATAATATACAAATACAATATTTTATTTTATTTTTAAATACATAGGCAAATAAAGCAAATAAATTACATTTTAAAGGCTTATATATAATACTATTATAATAATAATAAAATAAATTGGGCAATTTAATTAATTATAGCAAAATTTATTTATAGTAATACAGTTTTTTTAGTTTTTTTTAATATATAATATATAAATATTATTTTTAAATTAATATTTATTTTTTTATATAATTTATAAAAATTAAACTTTTTAATATAAAAAAATAATATATAGAACGGCTAATATATACTATTATAAAAATTGGGAAAATACTATTAATAAATATACATAAAAACATATAAAAAACATATAAAGCTATAAAGTTTAATAAAGAAAATTGGGTTTTTGTTATTTATTGAAAGTATATATTTTAAGGCCAGAAAATTAGTAAAAGAATATATAGGCTTTTTCTTTATTATTAAAAAGATAAAAGCCCAAATTTATCATTCAAGATTTTTATTTAAATTTTAATTAAAAACATACAATATTTTTTATGTTAGCCTTTTAAAATTTGCTCAAATATCCCAAAATAATATATATAAATTATATTTTGCAAAATTTTAAATTTTTAAAAATAATTAAAAATAGGCAATCGAAAAAACTATAGTATATAAAAAAAACAAAAAAAAACTTTTTATTCATATTAAAAAAACTAAAATTAAAATTAAATATTAATTTAAAAAAAATTAAGAATGCCCTAATAATTTTAAATAATTTTATTAAAAACCTATTAGAGCTAAATTATAATAATAGTAGAAAAATTATTAAAAAGTCGCAAATATTAAAAAAACAATTAAGGGGCCAATTTTAGCTTTATATTTAAATAGAAAATATTTAATTATTTTTTTATATTTTAAATCAAATTAAATAAAATACAATTTTATAAAAAATAAAATTAAAAAATTAAAAAATAAATAATAAGCTTAATTTAATCAAAAATTATAAAATACGTAAATAAAAATTAGAAAAATTATGTATTATATAAAATAAATTTAATTAATAAAATTAATAAAATTATAATATTTTTAAAAATCCAATTTATATATATTAATTTTATAATTTTTATATTTTATATTATATTGCTAAAACTCCGGTTTGTTTTTATATTAAATAAAATATTATTAAAAGAATAATTAAAATTATGGGTTATTTATATTTTAATTAAATATATATAAAAGAAATAAAGAATAAATTTATTAAATAATATTAAATATTAATTATTATATATATTAAAATATAGATTGCAAAAATAATTTTAATTAAGGCTATTATTATAGCTATAATATTTTTAAAAATATTATATATTTCATATTTTTAAAAAATATAAATTTTAAAGCAATCTTTTTTGGCAGCCTTTATATTATTTTTTAATTAAATTAATTTATTATTATAATTAATATATTGGTTTTTAAGAAAGGCCTACATTTAAATATAATAATAGCGGTAAAATATAAGGGTATTATAAGCTATATTGTTTAGGGCAATTTAAATAGCGGAAATTTATAAAATAATAAATTAATTGGCAGAAAAAAATAAAAAAAGCAGATATAAATTTATTATATAATAAAAGGGCTTATAATTATAATAATAATTATTATATTTAAAATTATTTATAGCTTAATTATAAATATTGAAGGTTTTATAAAAAGGATTTAAATAAAAGCTTTATATATAGCGAATATAAATACGAAGTTAAAATATAAATGCAGGCTTGGTAAAAATATAATTTAAATTTTATAGTAAAATTGCAAATTTAATACCATTATTGTAATTATAGCTAGAATCTTTATTGCGCAAAATTCAAAATAAGCCGCTATTAAAATTTTGTATTTTATAATTAAAAATATTAAATACTATAATATTAAAATTAAAAAAAAATCGCTAAAAAATATATATATTAAAAAATCTATATAAGGCAATAAAGAAAAGCTTACTAAAAATAAAAAAGCCGGCTTTATATAAATCAAGTTTTAATAAGGCCTAATGTCATTGCTATAATAAAAAGGATGTTGAAAAAAAAGGAAAAATCTTAAAATTTGCCAAAAAATTAAAAAGAGAATTAAAAATTAAAAACGCAATTAAAACTTAGTATATTATTATTGCAAAAAATACATAATATATATATATATATTTATATATAAAATAGAAAAATTCTAAAATCAATTATTTAAAATAAGCCGCTATTACATTAATTTTTTGGTATTTATAAAAAAAGAAATATATAAAATCAGGAAAAATATATATAAGCTAATAAAAACAATAAATTTTTAATAAATTTTAATAAAAAGAAATAAAAATTGGAATAATAAAAATAATTAAATAAAAGTATAAAATTAACTAATAGTAAATAATATAAGCTATATATTAAAATAAAACATTTAAAAATTAGGTAAAAATAAATTTAAAGGTAATTATTGATAATAGCAAATTAATAAAAATTTATTAATTTACGCGGCTAAAATAAAAAGCCGAAATTAATAACCAAAATTAAATATTAGATTACCAAAAAGCGAAAATTCGCATTTAAAAGCTTTGAAGCCCAAAGCTATAAAAGAAGGGATAATTATTATACGGGGCTAAAAAGGGTGCCTTGCGGGCGTTTTATAAAATATATATATTAAAGGTATATAAAAAAAGGCATTATTTATTAAAAAAGCTAAGCAAGGCTTTTAGCATATAATATTTAAGCGCTGCTATTTTTATTTAAAAAAGATAGCGGCTATTTTTTATAGCTAATAAATATATATAACGCACTTTATTTGCTAACTTATCTTTAATCACCATAATATATTTATTGCTTTATTATAAAGCTTTTTGCCTATTGGATTAAATTTTGGAAAAAAGAAATATTTTAAAATATAAAATAAATAAAGCCGGAATATATAATTAAAAATTTTAATTATATCCAGGTTAAATAGCATTGCAATTTAATTGTTTTGAAAATTATATATTATATAAATTTTATTCATAAACGAATTTAATATTATATGTATTTCGCGATTTTTCCGGGTTCTAAATTACTGAAAAAAAAACAGATTATTCTTTTTAGTTATTTTAATAAATTGGGCTATTATTGGCTTTTTTAATTTTTTATTTAACATATTAAATAAAGCAATAAATTAATAAGCCTCCAAAATAATAAAATTAATTTATTGAATTTTATAAAATATAATTATTTAGATTTTTTTAAATTCCCGCGAATAATATTTGAAATATATATAGCTATTAAATAGTTTAATAATATATTTTTTTATTATTTTAAAAATTTGCTATTAAATTATATATAAAATTCTGTTTAAATTTAATACTAATATTAATTTTAAATGCTTAATTGCTTTTTTAATTTTTTTACTTAATATATTAATAATTTAAAAAAAGATTTAAAAAAGAACAGTATTGGGCCGGATATTTAATAAATTAGTATTTTTTAAATCTGTTTTAAAAAATTGCAAAAATTTATATATTTTCCTAATTTATAAGCAATATTAAATTTTAAATTATATTTTAATATAAATTTAAAAAATAACTAATCTTTTTGGCTTATAGCTTTTGATTTTAATTTATGTTTTCCTTTATTAAAATTTTATTAATTTATTCATTATAATTTTATAAATTTGCCGCGTATGAATAATTTTAATATAATAAATAATTGTTTTTTTATAGAATTTTGCCTTTTTTTTTAAAAAAGAATCTGGATTATTTTTTAATTTGCTTGGCTTTTTAAATAGCTTAAAAGCATTTTAGCATTTATTAAGCCTTAAATTATTTAAATAACCAAATTATAAAAATATTAGTATTTGCTATTTTAAAAACAATTTGAATTTCTTTTGCAAGCAATTTATTTATTTATTTGATTAATTTATAAAGCGAAATTAATATTAAGCAAAATATTTTAGCAATTGCTATAGAAGCGCAAATTGAATTCTAATTGGTATTTCTTTTATTGTTTTTTTATTAGCGAAATATATAATATTTTACATAAAATTAAAATAATAGCTATTCAATAATAATTCTTAATTTAATTGAAATTTATCCGAATTTTTATTAAAATAATTTATTAAGCAATTGCTTTTAATACAAATATAAAATTAATAAGTTTTTTTAATATAATATAATTCCGGATTTTTTTTATTGCATTTTATTTGGAATTATATAAATTAAAGTTTTTAATAAAACAAAATCGTTTATATATTACGCTAATATTGGGAGAATAAATAAATTACTTTGTTAAATACGATATTAATTTTAAATTATATATTTTATATATTTAAAAATTATAATTAATGTTTTTTATTTGTATTTTCAAACTTATTGTTATTAAATCAAAGCCATTTGTTTTTTTAGCTATTTAAATACAATCTTTTATTAGTATATATAGCAATTTCCTAAAGCTGCTTTTTTAGGCCGATTTTTTAATAAATAATTTTAAAACCTTTCCGGAAAAAGTAATAGGATTATTAAGTATTTAATTGCCTATTTATTCAGGATTTTTATATTAAAATTAAATTAAACTTTTATAATTTCTAGATTGTTTTAAATATTATATCATAGAATTTCAAAATATTGGGGCTTTATAAATATAGACTAATATTCATATTTTTATTATTTTATTAAATTAAACTAATATTAAATAGCCGTGTTTTATTAATAAATTGCTTAATTGCCTACCTATTGCTTAGCTTTTTATTTTATTTTAATTAATATTTAGGAGTTTGCTGGGAGCAAAATTAATTTTGAAATAAAGACTTTTAAGTGGTTAATTAATTTTTTAAAGCGGTTTCGTTTTAATTCTAATAAAATTAAAAAGGTAAAATCAATTTCTTTTTAAATTTATAATTAAATAATTGCTGGCTTTTAAAGGCCAAAGCCTAATGGAATTAAATTGGGATTTACCGATTTTGGATTCTAATAAGGATTAGTGGTTATTTAAAGCCCAATTGGGGCTTTTTTGCCCAGGGAAATATTACGCGAAAACCCGGTTTTGCTAAAGGCATTGGGGTATTTTCAGCAATTTACTGTTTCTTTTTTAATTGCATTTAATAATATAATGTAATTTAAGCTTTATAGCTTAAAATTGAAAATTTTGAATTATTGTGGCCTATTTAGCGTATTTTATAAAGGGATATTTGCTATTTTATATTTTATAAAGATTTTTATAATTTCTACATTTATATTTTATAAGTTTATATAATTTAATTATATAAAATTTATTGCATTTTGCGCAAACCTTTTAAAGGCTTTTATATATTTTAGCAATATAATTAAGCTTATAATATTGGAAGCATTGCGTGATTTTATTAAATATATTAAAAAGCTTTATTTATAATATTTTATTTATAATATTAATGCTATTTTTTAGCAAGCAGTTTATTAGCGTTTTAATGCTAATTTCCAAAATTAAAAAGCTTTTTGCTTTGCTTTTCTTTTAATTTGTATTGCTTAAATAATTTCCAAATTTATAATTTATAATTTATTATTATTGGCTATTTATTATATGAATAATATATTAAATTAAATAGGCATAATGCTTTTTTAAATACTATATATTATAATTAGGTATTTTTAATAAATAATAAAGCTATTGAAAAATAGCTTAGCCAATTATTTTTTAAATTTATATAAAAAAAATATTTTAGCTTTAAAAAAATTAAATTTTAATATTGCTATTTTGCAAGATTTTAATTTTTATTATAAATATATCCGGATATTTGCTATTAAAATTTTGGGCATTTTCTTTTTAATAAATTAAAAAAAAAATGCTATTATTTTTAATGGTATTTTAATTATAATATTTTGAATGCGCTTTTTAAAAGCTAAATTGCCTTTATTTAATTTCTTTTTTTTTTCTAAAAAGAAAAAAAGATTAATCGGGGTTTTTTTAAATATTAGCTAAAAGCCCGTAGCGATAATAATTGCGTATAAATGTTATAGCGTTTTAATTATTTTAATAATGCAATTAATTAATTTTTAATATAATTTATTTTAATTTTTAATATATTTAAAAATGCGCTGGATATTAAACGGCCAATAATTGCTTTTTTTATTATAGCGGCCAATTTTATTATTAGGGTAAAAAATTTATTAATTGTTTTTTAAAGCCTTTAAATCAGCTATTGGCTAAATTTGCCTATTTATTAATATTGCTATATTTTATATAAAAGTTGTTAATATTTTAATAATTATTATTTAAATTTGCGCTTTTGAAATTGCACTAATTTTATTTTAACGCTATTTTAATATTAATTTGGCAATGCCTTTGATTTTGTTTACTTATAATAGCAATATTATTTTATTCGGAAATAAGCTAATATTTTGCCGGCCTATTAAACCAAGGACGGGGAATTAATTAATATAGGTTTTAGGGGTGTTGCTTTTAAAAACGAGATTTACTTTAATATATATAAATAATATAAAGGGATTAAAATATAGCAAATATAAAAGCATTAAAGCTAGTATATTATTAAGGTATTTTTCTTTTTATAAAATGCCTAAATTCTAAAATTATAAAAGATTTTTAGCTTAAACATATAATATTACTAGTATTTATTTTAATTGTATAAACAAAGCTAATTAATAAGCTTTTAATTGCTAATTAAAAAGCGGATAATAAAACTCTTTAAAAATACCCTAAAAAATAAAATTTATAATTAAAAGCCTTAATTTAATTAGATTTATGCAATAGAATATACAAAATAGCCTAGTATTTAAAAACGAATAATTAATAATGCCTATAATTGATATTCTATATATAAAGGCTATTGCTAAAATTCACAATATTATTTAAACCATTTATCCCGGTAAAGATAAAATCCGTTAATTATTGAAAAAGCGTTATTAATAGCTAAATTAAATGCAAAATATAAACAAATATATTAAAAATTGCTAAATTTGCGCAAAGGCAAAAATTTCCAAAAATAAAGCTTTAGGCCTTTTTAATTTATCCCTAAATTTTTGATATTTTTGGCAATATATAATAATAAATTTCCATTATATATTTAAAAGCAAAAATGGCTATAATATAATTATAGTTATAATTGATAAATTAGGCAAAAGAGTTTTTTATATATTATATTATTAAATAATCAATGCTTAAAAAGCCGCAAAAATCTTTTATTTTATAATTTATAGGATTTACAAAGATTTAAAAACTATTATTTCGGACCGGGGAATCTAATTTATCTCCGCTTTTTACCAAAAATTTATAAAAATTTCCGGCATAGCTATTCTTTTTAGCCTACCAGCTATAAATTAATTATCTAACCAGCTGCAGCAAAAGCTTTAGGCATTAATGTGGCAGCCAGGGTGGCCCGTGTTTATATAGCTGCCGCTAGCGCCAAAACCTGTGAATGGCTTTAAGAAAAGCGGCGATAAGCTCGCCTTTCTTTTTTAAATACGATTAATAATATATTAATAATCCCTAAATTGCACATGCAAATTATTTTACCCGTTTATTTTTAATAAACCAGTATTAATTAGCGTTTTTTTTTATTAAAGGCAGTAAATTTGCAAAATTATTAAAAAAAGGTAATTATGCAAATATAGCTACGTTAATTGATTTTTTAAAGGGCGCAAAAAGTTTAAAACTCCTTAAATTATAATATTAATAATTAAAGCGTAAATAGCCAGCTTTGCTTTTTTATTATTAACGTATTCTATTATAGCCATTTAATTGCCCTTAAATATACCATTTTTAAAATTCTAATTTAAATTGTTCTTTATACTTTTTAGCCAAGCAATAATAAATAATAAATTGCATTTTTTATTTGCAGTTTTATTTTAAAGCTTTAGCCTAATTTAATCCAGATTTAAATTATTTAAATTTGCGCTATTTAAATTTGCAATATCCAAATCTAAGTTTATTAAAATTAATTTTAAGCCTTTATTAAGCAAAAGCTTAAGCCTAATGCCCCCGTTTAGGATTTAAGAAATTTTATAGCTAGCTAATATAGTTTAGCAATTATGCAATTGCCCGATATACCCCCAATACCTTTATTTATTTCCTTTTAAAATAATATTTTTTACAGCGTTTAATTTAAGCAATTAGCTGCTTTAAATTTAATAATTATAGCTTTTAAAAATAAAAAAGCAAATAATAAATTTTATTTAATTTTATATATTTTTGAAATAAACCTCCTATATATAAAAGGCTATAATCCTTTGGATTTTAATATTAAAAATAAATTTATTTATATTAAGCCTATATTAAATATTGTAATTTTGGATTAATATAAAAAAGAGCAGTAGCAAAAAATAATTAAAATAGTATTGTAAATATTATATTAAAATTATTTTGGAAATTGGTTATTAAAAATATTTAAAGCAATAGGCAGCAATATTAAAAAAGTTATTAATGTTTTTTTTAAAAAAGCATGGGATTTTTATTAAGCAATAGAAAAATATTTTTCTTTTTTTTTAATTTGGCCATTAAACCAAATAATTTATAAAATTGGCTAATGGATAAATTAAATAAAAAAACGGATTATATATAAAAAGAATTTAATGTTGGAAAAAACTGCTAAAGACATTTATAAAAAGCCTGGTAGTTTCTTTTTAAAAAAACAATTTAAATTAAAGATTTAAGGGATAATAAGGTTTTTAAACTTGCAGACCTTTTTTTAGCCCAAATATTTAGCAGATCTTTAAAACCCGGGACCTAGTAAATTAAAAAATCTTTAAAAACTAATCAATTTTGGAATAGATTTTATATTTAGCAGCCATTATATAGATTAATATTAGTCCTACCATGCCTAGAAAATGCCCTATATTAAGGAAATATACCAGGAATTTTAAAAGTTTTTCATAAAGCTATATTTGGCTATAAAGTTATTTTTGGATATACAAATCCAAAAATATCCCAATACCCTTTTTGAAATTAAAATACTATTTTTAAAGGCAATATATGCCTTTTGGCCTTTATTTTTATTTTGGCGTTTTTTCTTTTTAAATCTTTATTCTTATATAGAAATAAAAGCCTAGTAATTTCAGATTTGGAAATGGAAAATAAAAATAATTATAAAGCCAAAAAGAGAATTATAGATATTGGTAAAATACATTAGGAAAAAAGCCGCTATAGCGATAAACTATTTAATATTTTGGATGCTAAATTTTAAAAGCTTTATAATATATATAATAAAGCTGGTATTTTAAATAGTAATTATATTACAGTTTATCTATATATATTAATTGGAAAGGCCAAAAAGTATTATAATAGCTTTTTAATATATAAAGGCTTTATATTTAATAAAATAATTGCTTTTATTAAATAGAAATTTAAAATTAAAGCCAATAAAATAAAATATTGGAATTTATAGGCTGGTATTAGCCTTTGCAAAGCCATTGCCAACAATCCAGGCAAATTCAAAATAGAATGCCTGGATTTAATGCTAAATAATTTTTGAAAAGTCCAACTAAATTTTGATTTTAAATATTAATTGGATAAAGCCATTAGAAATTAGCTTTATTAAAGTATTTAAAGAGTTTTAAACTATAAATGGATTTTGTTAAATTTATAGCCAAATTATAAAACTTTGGCAGTCTAAATTTATTTCGCTATTTTTAATAGAATGGAAATTAATAGCAGCTTTGCAAATTAATTTAATATTTTTAGTATTTGTATTTATTTTGGATTCTGCAATTATAATTATTTTTCCAGCCATTTATTTTATATTGCAATTTTATTATTTTAGTTTTAATATTTTTAAAATAGGAATGAAATTAATAAGAAACCAAATTATTTAAATATAATTTTAGCGAACCAGTTTTATATTTATTATATTAATAGGAAAATATATAATAGAAAATTTAATAGAAAATTTAAAAGGGATTTTAAAAAAAACTTTGCTATATTTATAGTAAGCCAGATTATTCTTTTATTAAGCATCCCAAGGACGAATAGAATAAATATTGGAACAAAAAACTAAAAAAAAAAGCTTTTAAATAAAAGATATTACTATATATTTTTTTCTAAAATTAAAAATGCTAAATTATAAAAGGAAATTTTTTTAAATAATTAATAATTAGCAAAGGATATTGGATATTTTTTAAAACTTATATAGCTTTTTTAAAGCATTTAATTACTTAATTTAAAAAATAAAAAAGCTTTTATTTGGATCTTAATTTGGATTTTAATTTAAATTCAAATTTAAATTCTTATTTATTATATTTATTTATAATTGGTACCGGTATTTTAAATAATTAAGCCATTATAGAAATTTTTGCAAATATGAAAATAATGCATTTATTTATTAAAACATTTCCATTTAATCCATTTTATTTAAAAAATCCAATTTTTACAATAGAGATTTTTACCATTTATAGCCGTTATACCAAGGAAATTTTTTAAAGCATATTTTTAAATATCAATGCCATTAAAATATTATTAAATAATATTGGCTAATTTAAAGCTTTGCAAGCAATTACCCTTGGCCTTAAACTTAAATTTATTTTAAAAAGCATTTTTGGCATTTGTTTTGAAAATAATAATCCTAGTAAACTGCTAGGTATAGTTAATATTCAAATATTATTTGGAATGGTTTCCTTTATTATAGTAAATAATAACACTTTTATATTCCTTTTTTTATATAATATTAGAAAACACACCATAGTTTAAAAATATTTTAAAATAGCTATATCTATTAAATAGGGCTATTCGTGATTTTGATTTATTCCAGCCAAATTTGATAATAAAAAGAACTATCAGGCATTTAATAGAAATTAAATTAAAAAGAATTTATAAAATCTAAAGCTATGCCATTATAGAAAAAAATACAAAACTTTTTACTTAATGCAAATAAAGAATTTAAAATAAAAATACTAGAATAAATTATTAAATATTGCTATTAATATTAAATTTATAGCAAATTTTTAATACGCTTTAAATTTAATATTGATAAAAAAAGTTAATACTAAAATTTTAATAGATATTTTTTAATTGAAAAGCTATTATATCATTTATATAATAAATATAGCTATTTGATTTTAAGCAGCAAAGATTGTACCATTCTTATATGCAAAAATAATTTGGCAAGCTATTAAATTATACTGGATTAATATTTATTTGAATCTATCGAATCTTTTAATTGCAAATGCTAAAATGGAATTTATTAGCAAGGAATTATAAGCCTAGACAGTTTTTAAAAGAATTTATATAAAGATTATTTTAGTAAAACCATACTAAAGCATTGGCAAAAATAAGCGCTATTATATAATTTTTAAAAAAGCTATTAAAATCATTTCTAATAACCTGCTAAATATCCCAATTAAAATTATATTATAAATGGCAATTAAAGCTATAAATAATATAGCTGGACTAAATGGTTTTATTTCTATCCTTTTGGTATTTGGTGCTTATTTAAAGCTTATTTATAAATTAGTATTATTTTCTTTAATAATTAAAAAAGCAAAAATTATTAAAAAAGCCATGGCTAAAATTAAAAAAATAAATTCAAAAAACATAATAGCCAGCGTTTTAGCTATAAACAATACTTTAAATATCCTGGAAATTAAAAATCTGGGAATTAAATTAACGGTTTTTATATACAAAACAAACGTGGAATAGCCTTTATAAAATAAAATAAAATAAAAATCAAATTATTATAATAGAAATTAATAAACGAAATATAGACTTTAAATTCATTTATATTAAGCCATAATATATAGATTGGAATGCCTTTTATAATCCATTTTTAAACTAGCTTGCCTCTATAGCGCCAAATGGGCTAATTTTTACAGCGCCAATTGCAAGGCCAAATATCTTAAAATAAGCAGCTGCAAATGTTTTATTAATTTAAGCATAAATTGCCCTATTATTTATTACATTAATTATACCAAAATTTAGGGCATTATTTAAATCAAAATTAAAGCCATTAAGTATATAGCCAAAGTAATTTTAAATTTAAATTTAAACCAAATTCTCTAGCTCCCAAAAAAAGAAAAAGGCCTCCAGGAAGCAAAAACAACCCCAAAGCTATTTAAAAGCCAAAAAACCCATAGGAAAAACCAAGAATTTTTAGGCCAATAAATAATAAGCTAAATGCCTAAAACATTTTAGCTAATAATAATTTTGGGTATAATTTAAAATTAAAATCAGAACTTAAAAAGGTGAATATATATTTTTATATTATAAAACATAATTCTGGATTATAATAGTATTTTTCTTTTCTTAAAAACAAAGCTGGATATATAGCTATATTTATAGCTAAAAAACAAACATTAAAAGCAAGCTATTTAAGATTTTAAACCAGGCTAAAATAAATGGCCTTATTGATATAAATGTTTTTAAGTTTGTTTTATTTAATTTTTAAATTCATAATAAAAAATAAATATTTAAAACCAAAATGGTTAAAAAAATCAAGGGCAAAGCTATATCTATATTATATAAAGAATCAAAATTAATAATGCAAAAATATAATAATTTTGGTAAATAATTTATTTTAACTCAATTCCTAATGGTTTAATATTATGCTTAAAAAATCCTTATTTATTTAGCACCTATTTTAACTTTTAAATATAAGTGGCTATTATTTTAAAAGGATATTATACAAGTATACCCGCATTCCTAACATAAATTATACAAAAAGATTTATTGCTACTTGCCTAAGAAAATAAAAAACAGATTTCCTTTTGGCATTATTATTTGTTTTTTAAAGCTATTTTATAGCTTAGTTAAAGCCGGTTTTTATTGGTTTGTTATTTATTTAAACTATTATATTAAAAAGCTATATATAAAAATACCCATATTTAATCCCTATTTTATAATTTCCAACCTAGATTTTAGAAATTCAAATTTGCAAGCAATAATGGCATTTTAGATAAATAATACTTTAATTTTAGCCATTTAAAAATGGTTAAATTTTAAAACATAAAAACTTCAAAATGCCAAATTTAAAACCAAGCTTAAAATTAAATTAATAAAGAATATTTCTTTAATGTTCAATAGCTGCATTTTAAACCTTAAATAAAACAATTAAATTATAATTTTTAAATAAAAGCTAAGAAAATTAAGCTAGTAGATTTTATAGCCCCTAATATAAAGGTTTATTACGTTCAGAAAAAAGCCAAAGCAATTTACCTATTTTTAATATATTAGCCAAAATTATTATTTAATTTTTTAATTGCAATTTAATATTAAAACCCTACTAAATAAAATATCAAAATCCTAAATAAAAAACTATAATAAATAATAAATAATTTTAACCGGAAATTTATTTATATTTTCCTAACAAAATTTATAGCTAAGCTATTTATTTTTATAAATAAATTATTTGCTAATAATAAAAATTTATTTTTCCAATTAGATAATTTAATTATTTTAGCAAATAAATCCTTAAATATTGTAGCGGCTATATTTAAGTTTGAAAGCAATATGTTTTATTAAAGCAGCATTAAATTTAAAAAAAAATACCAAAAGCATTTTAGCTTTTAAACTTTTAGCTAAAATATTAGCCATTAATATAGCACCTTCAATTAGCTTTATTTTTAATTTAATTATTCTTTAGCTAAATATACCTAATATATTTATTATTATTTATACAAATAGCTATTAATTTTATAAATATTTAATTAAGCTAGAAACCATTATAAAAAAGCGCTTAATAGTGAATATTTTGTATTTAAAGCAAAGCTATAAAAAAAAGGTTTAAAAAATTAAATACATTAATGGCAAAAATAATCCGGTAAATACTTGGATTAAAGCAGCCTTTAATAAAGCTTTAAAAAGACTGGTAAATAAAAATAAAACCATTATTAAAATGGAAGATTGGAATAATAAAAAAAAGGAATAGCTTTAAAAAAAGCCTAGTTTTTAATAATTTATAATGGGAAAAAAATTTAAAACCATTATTTAATTAGATATTAATTTTGGCAGCTAATTAGTTTTTTTTATTATAAAATAAAAAGCTTTAAATATTTAACCAATTGCAGCAAAAGCTTTAAATATTAAAATAGCAGCTAGGGTAGCCTATACCTATATAGCTGCTGCTAGCGCTAAAATTTAAAAATGGCTTTAAAAAAGCGGCGATAAGCCAGCCTTTTTTTCTTAAATACAATTAATAATATACTAAAACCCCCGAATCGCACGTGCAAATTATCTCACCCGTTTACCCTTAGTAAACCAATATTAATGGTTAAATTAAAATTGCCAATATTATTTTGAATTTCCGTTTAATATTTTTAATTAATTAATTTTAAAACAATTAAATAAAGTATTTGTTTTTACCAATATTACCGCTATTCCTTTTTTTTACAAATTAATAAATATATTTTTAATTAAAATAAAAATAGGCTATAAGTTTTAAATAATTTTTAATTGGGATATTTTTAAATTTATAAATCCCGATTAAGCCTTTAATTAAAAAAATGCTATAACCAAATAATGCCAAATTTACTATTGCTAAAAAATAGTTAAAAATATTATACAATTAGCGTAAGAATTGCAAAAGGCTTAAATTAATAAATGCCGGCAATTGGTTAATTTTTTTAAAAAAATACGTTTATTTAAATATTAAAAATTAAAAGCCGGTAAAACCCAATTATAAATTAAGCAATAAAATAGCAAGGCTTTATAAAATTGTTAAAAAAAAGGAATGCCTTTAAATTGGATTTTCCTTTAGATATAAATATCCATTTTATTATATATTTAAGCAAGCTTTATTTAGCAAATATAAATTTATTGCTTGGTTAGAAATCGAATTTAAAATCGCTAGCAATAATAAATAAAGCTATAAAATAAAAAATCTATAATATTTTAAATTTTCGCATATATTATAGAATTTTGCAATATAGAATTAATTAAAAATTAATTTATAATCATAATTTTAAATAATATTTATAATTGAATTTTAAATATGCTTTTGCAAAGCTTAAAATGTTTTACAATTACTATTTCGATAAATTAAAATCTTTTAAAAAGCTTGCAAAATAGAAAGCCTAAAATAAGGCAATTAAATTGGATAATAAAGCTAGGAATTTATTGAAAATAAACGGCTAATTATATCGCTAAGCAATATTGTTTTAGGGCTTTAATATAATATATTAAATATGCCGCTAGCCATAATATAAAAAGGGCCAATTTTTAAAAATAGCGTTGAAAAGGATTTTAATTGAATTTCTACGATTGTTTTTATTTTTTTAATTTATATATATATTTAAAATCCGGTTTAAAATTAAATTAATTGCTTTAAAGCTTAAAACAAGCTTTATGCAAAAGAGGGATATTATAACGGCCCCGGACCAATAGAAGCTTTTATAGCTAGCTAGCCGAAAAAGCCCTAGTATAATTTATACGCTATATAATTATTAAATTTAATTTTTACGATAAGTAAAAAGCCCTTTTTTTATAATAATAAATACCTATTAATAATACTTTATATCCTAGCCTTAGCTAAAATTCCCCACCTAACTCGTGATATATATTTATATAATTTGCCTAATTTTGCAAAATGCTTTTAATTTTTTTTAATTAAATTAATTATGATAAATTGCTAATAAATTTAAAGCAATTTTGCAAAATATAAAGCTCCGTTTTTTTTTTAAAAATCCCAATTTCTAAATATTATTATTAAAATTTTATTCCTTATAATTGCCCTTTTTATAAAAAAGCAGCTAATTAATTTAAATTTTAATATAAGATTTAAAACCGTTTTTACCGTTTCTTTTATATTATTAAATTTATATATAATTATAAGCAATTTAAAAATTGCTTATTTTTTAACCGAATAAAAACTTAATACTAATATATTGCTTTTTCCAAAAAAAAAACAATTATATTATTTTTACGCTTTTTAATAATAAATTTAGTATTAATTATATCGGCGTAAATATTATTATTGTTATTATAATTAATTATATTTGCTTTATAAAAGCTTTTTAAGTTTTTTTAGTATTGAATTTCCAGCTATTAATAGCTTTGTTTTTTTAATATATTACCGATCCTTTTATTTGCGCTATTTATTTCACTAAATTTTAAAAATATTTGCAAATTATTAATTATTTAAATACTATTAAATATATTAAGAATAGCTTTTGCAAAAAAACTGCCTAATATACCGCAAATAATAGTATATTAAAATCCAATATTTAAAAATTTAGCTAATAGTTTTTAAATGCTTTTAAAAGCTATTGCTTTAATAATTTAGCTATTAAATTTAATCTTAACCGGCAATTTTTTACAAGCAATTTGTTTTTTCTTCTAAATATAGCTTATTTTATATTTGATTAACTAGTTTTAAAACCTATTTGCTGATTATAAAAATGCTAATAAAATTTTAAATGCTTTTAAAAAATTAAAAAGCAAAGCTTTTTTTTAATCGGCTAATTATTAAATTTTAAAGCTATTAGCTATATTTAATATTATAATTTTGTTTTATATATAATAATTTAAAAAAATATAAATAATTAATTTTATATTAGAAAATTAGCTAGCGGCGGGTTAATTATATATATTTCTAAAGCGTAGAAAATTTTTAGCTAATTAAAAATGCATAAACAGAGTTTTTAAAAAACTGCTATTTGTTTTTAAAAAAAATGCTTTTTATAAACCGACCGTTAATTATTTAATTTTAATTTTCCTGTTTATTTTTTTATACATAAATTATTATATAGCGTTATAGCCAACCAGTTTTAAAGCCTGCCCGCTAGCTATAGGAATGCTAGCAAAATTTCAAATGCCTTTAAAAGGCTAAAGAGCAAAGCCTTTTTCTGGCCGGCTGGTTATTAAGCTTTAAGGCCATTGGCTATGCCTGGCATTATAGAATAAATATTGGAAATGGGTATTCTCTTCTTTTATTGCATGTGATAATCTAGAAAGACATAAAGCGGTTGGTAATCCCTGGGACGGGGATTTGACTGCCAACTGCAAACTCAATGTTCCAAAAGACGCCTGACTTTACCTTTCAGCACCACATCCATAACGATGGCAACAAGGACTGTGCCTACAGTTATCTGTTTTGGGACTTATTCTTAGTCGCTTTGTTCTTGCTTTGAGTTCTGGCAAGCAACTAGGCAACATACAGAAACCTGAAGCTACTATCTTCATTGTCCGCAAACCTGACCTGGAAGTTGGAACGCACTCTCTGCAGTAATCAAGTATGGGCTTTCGCTTCCTCTCCTCCCGAAAACCACATCTACTTCGGTCTGCATAACAAGTTCCTGATCCTGATCGCGGATCCAATCATCCAAGTATATCGCATCGCCAACTCCAAGACATAACAACGAGCGGCACATACCCACCGGTCCAGACACGATGGCGATCCCCAACCAAGACTCAAGTCTCCAAGATTTTGTATGTTGCCTACCTACCCCAAATTCTGCCTTCGACTGACCTTTGGCTGACTTCGATGAAGCTGGATTCATATCGACTTGGCCCGATGTTCCGAGTCGGCGAGTATGTCGGATTCGATCATAGAAGAAGAGACGGCACAAGCTTCTACTCCCCAGGCTGGAAGATTCTGAAGCTTGAACTGGACGTGGAAGGGCGCAGCTACTCCTACGCCTTACAGAGATACAAGTGGTTCGAGGGATTTCTCCCTAACGGATTCTATGACTATGAAACATTTGTCAATTGACCGGTCAACGTACAGCTTGCTCGGATGGTCGTGTCCTTCTCCCAACAAGAAACTCGCCAGGACCAGGGAATTCTTAGCTCCCGTGCCGCAGAAGCAGGAAGATGAGAGCTCTGAGACAGGCAGCTCGAAAAGCGTCAAGCTGGCTACCAGTCTGGCCCATACGAGCATCAGCAACCACGACGATACCGCCATGAGCACCGAGACCGAAGACAACGATGGCACCATGACGCCAAGCACATACGACTTTGAAGACGCATAACTCTCATGGCCGCAAGGACTGGATGGAGTTGATTGGCGCTGGCCTCGTGGGTTCCGAGCGCCAAGTGCTGGAAGTGATGCGTTGGAAAGGAATTCGATTGACCCTAGCCATGTTGCGATAGTTTGATTTCGACAGTTTGAGTAATTGAGCCCTGTCACTGCAATGTTTCCCAAGCACCGAGTCTGTCACCAATCGACTGTTAGTCTTTGGGACAAGGATTTTGACAGCAGACTCAAACTCAGACTTATCATCCCATATCTGAGTTCATGTCAACGTCTCAAAAAATGCACATTTGACTTTAACCCCGCATTCCGTGCTAGTGACTCACAGAGCAGAGGTCGAAACATGTTGAGCGTTGTTTTGCGAACTCACATGTCAGACTTCGACCCTTCTTTTCGACAATAAATCCAGCTTTCCTCCTATCCAACCCGCTGATTTGATCCTCACCAGACCTTCTCATCTCGCACACTCTTCAGAGATTCAGGGTAATCCCTCGTCTCGTCTGATCCTCAGAACAATTCTCTCGTCAAGATCTCAGTCTAGACAAACCACTCCCTCATTCCCGAATATCTCTCGAATTACGGCAGACACTCCATTTCTCAGTCCAACCCCTGGCCTGTTAGAACTATGACGCCCTTCGTCCCTTACCAAAGCCTTCAAGACTTCGTAAGTTGGATCTTTTCTTCCACCCGCTTCCAGTCATCCGCTAACAATTCACTGCAGCTTAACGAAGAGCGAGACGGCCCGGACTTCGGAATCGGCGACTATGTCAGCTTCTACGATAAAAAACTAGGCCTCAAATCTGGCAATTGGAGGGTCTGCGAGGTTGGGCTGGGCGATGGCCATAGTTATTTCTACAAGCTGCAAAAGTTCGTGTGGTCCCGCCATCCGGCGTCTTCCAAGGACTGCAGCGTCAGCACGAATGTCGAAGATGGATGGCACATGGTCAAAAGCGAAGTAGACGTGGTATCTGGAGAGACATTCTGGCTATTCAGTCGCACTTTACATCAGGTGTGTGAGAAGAAGCTGGAGATGGAGTTTCCAAATCCCTGGGATCCCGAATCCTACCGGCCTTCGAAATGGTATGATTTCAGGACCAGAGACATCTTGCTTGGTTGAATCAAGAAGCTGGAGGACGGCAGGTGGGTGACGAAGAACACGAAAACCGAGAACGAGACCAAGGGCCTGGTACATAGAGACGCCAAGAAGTTGAAGAGAAAACACTTCGTCCAACCCGACGCATTCGATTCCGAGATGGAGATCGAGAACAATGTCTAATCGTCAGCGAACAGGACGGCAGTGCTCGGCTGGACTTGTTCGCGAGTTATGGAGGGCTGGCACTGGAATTTTCCAGTTGGAAGTTGATGCGGATTCCATGTTGCGAAGGGTGCTTCGACCACAGTCATTACCGGCTCGCCACACGTTTTGACATGTTTTCCTACGATATGCGAGATGACTTTTGTGCTTTTTGTCGTTTCGTCTAGTTCCCAAATTACTCGAAACTTGTTCTGCCGTGTCCGTGCGAGGGAACCGGGTTGCGATGTGGTACGAACAAATTGAACCAATCTTGCTGGATGCCATGTAATCAATTAAAATATGAGAGCCATTCCTTGAGGTTTTACAGCATTGTAAATGAGTTTCTAATACACAAGCAGCTTTGGCATCGGAACCCCGCAGGGAACGTGTCGAAAAACGACCTGTTGCCACGAGGTTCTACCCAAGTCACCACGCAGTGTCCAGGAGCACGGGATCTGATGTGACTTGATATTGACACTTACTACAGATATAAATGGGGCACCTCTTGTTCTCACCTCTTTCCTCCAAAAGCTTCCTCTGCAATGCTTTCCCCTCATCCTTGGCGAAAACCAACATCCTACCTCAAGATAAGAACATCAATTCGCAAGCTCTTCCCTCGAATACTCTTCACCATCATGAGACGTTCCTCATCAAAAACACAGCCAACCCGCAAATCCCCAGAATTCCAACCCGGCGAGCGTCTCGTGACCTCCACAACCACCAAAAATCAAGCCGAGGGAGATGTCCTCTCCGACATAGAAATCGAAAAGTGCTTCTGGCACAGCCACTACGGCAGCGAGCGATACTTCTATCTACTGAGCGGAAAGCGATGGGCTTGGGAACATGATCTCCTCAAGATGTGCAACACTGCTGCCGCACTCATCCAAATCGAAAGTCTGATGACTTATCCTCCGGGTGGCGTGACTTACTTCCCTCAACGGCAACTTCGGGTTCAAGGCTTTGAGGAGCCGAGAATGTGTGCTTGTTCGTCGATTACTGGCCTTCCGAAGATTGAGGAACAGGTTGAGGAGGATGATGAGATGCAGGATTGGTGGAGTTGGGATGGAAGTTAGGGTGGACGTCTGGCATCTTTTGATTGCGTCGATTTGGGAAACGGCTAGGAACATCTGATCCTTAGGGGAAGAGGGGTTCTCTGCTGGCGTCTTTACTTGAAGTTCTCACCATGTATTTCTAAAGTTCAGTTCTTGATACCACGACACACATGTCACTGTTGGAGGATCGTCTTTATGGAACGGGTTTGTAACTTGTATCGGTCTATTCAATTGGAAACTCCGTGCTGAAGTTGTCTCATTGCTTGAACACCATGGGCCGCAATTCATCCGACTCAGAACTTGGGGTCAAGACTCGGCAGTAACTTGCTCGCCATATGTCTAGTGACGTCCTAGTTCCCCGATAAAGCCTGAGATACCTGCTGTCATGTACCTCCGAGGTTCCGGCGCAGATCGGTTGGAGGTGTTAGTTCCACTCCCTGGTGTGCAAAAATCGACGACACCGTCGACTGTTGTGCTTTGTCCAATTTTCGCCGCATCTCGCTTGTAGATCTGTTGAAGGGCAGAAGAAGACTCGATAGGGCTCTCGATGAGTGCCAGATTTTGGTTCCTGCGGGTCCTTGCGATGCTTTCCTCGAGGATTGAGGTCCCAGAAGATGCGGTCGAAGTAGTCGGTACTCTTCGTATCTCTCTTTCGCCAGCCAACGCGCTGACTGTCCATGCGACTTTTGAACAGGTTCATGATGGTTTGAGCGTGGAAGGCATGACCGGCCATTTTCGATTGAATTAGGAGCGAAATGATCGAGATGCGGAATATTAGAATGAAGACTGGTCGGGTGGACTTGCTGAAGTAGAGTAGGGAAAGGTGGCAGCTGAGGTATGAACGCGGAAGCAATGAGTGATATGCTTTTGCAGTTGTTTGGAAGAAAAGAAAACTGAAATGAAGGAGCCCTAATACTTATAATTCATCTGTAGACGCCAATCCATCAACACTATTGTGGTCTGAATGCTGTATCACCACCTGAGCTGATTCAATTGCAAGTTCCATTTACTGGTTTGAGTCACGTACCAGGGCCACTAAACCATCGAATAGAACCGCGGGCGCGCAGTCAAGAAGTCAGGCTGCGCGAACGACTGGCCGTACCGAGAAATAATCCCTCGCCAAATAATCGTACCAAGTTATGAAACGGAAGGGCTGCTGACCGAGCTTCAGGCTTCCGAATAACCTCAAATCCATGGACCATGGTTGACAAAACGAAGCTAAGAAAACGAAGCTCAAGAAAATGGAAAGGACCAATTGAAAAAAGGCCACTCCCGTAGTTAGGAAGAGCTCAAAAAAAAAGCAGCATATATACTCTGTCTCCTCCGCATCCCTGCCCTGTTCATCCCACAATCCTCACCCTCCTCAAGCTCCCAAAATCAACCCAACGATCACGATGACGACCTACTTATCCAAACTGGTTCAGTTGCGTTCTGGCTGGCGCGATCACTGGACCAGCTCCAAACTTCCAGGATTCAGCACCCATCAGGCTGCTGCATCCGAACAGCTCGTTGTCCCTGCCTACGAATCTTTCCCACCCTTCATCTCCCATTCAACCTCCACGAAACGGTGCTCGCCTGTATTGTCAAAGTCAGGGACTGCTTCGGGCGATACGGTGTCAGCGCACAATGTCAAAAAAGGGGTCAGAGATATACTGAGATAGGCAGATCGTAGAAAATGAGAGCGAAATACATATCATGCTCCGACAACGTTCGGAAGGCGAGAAAAGTGAGAAATGAGAAATGATTTCCGTTGTGTAGTCTCATCAGGACTACTTCTAAGATCGGCTGCATTTTCAAAACACCAATATTTCGGGAAAGGAGTCAGCCGGCTCGGTCTCAGAGTGGCAGCTCGGAGATCCTCGAACTCGACCAAATCGAGGTACTCAGGCGCGGGTTGACGGGGTAGACGTTGCTCTATAAAGGAGGAAGCACCTCGGAGAGAGCACGCAGGACCATACGGTAGCAGGAGCAGGCTGCGCCAGAGCATGGGCCGTGTGCCTGGGTCACATGTTGGTCACGAGATGGCCGCCGCAGCCTTCCGCGCCAGACTCGCCGCCAGCCTTGCCATATGTACCCAAATTCGCGCCTAACTTTCAATTAGCGGGTCATTAGGTCTCTTAGCACAATTGGAAATGCATTTCGGTGCAAATTCAACGCTAAGAGCCAAGTGCTCAGGTTCGACCGCTTTCCTGGGAAACAAAGAAATGACCACCTTGAATTGGGGGGGTGGTACTTACATTCACACCCTAAGACGGGTTGGGGGTGCATGTAAGACCGGGAGACTTGTCTTTTCGCCTTTCTTGTTTGGTTTTTTTTTTGCATTTTGCATTTTGCATTTTGCATTTTGCATTTTGCATTTTGCATTTTGCATTTTTTGGGGCGTTTCTTAATTCTTTCGGAGACGTACGTCTTTGAGGAGGCACTTGGGAGAGTCCCCCTGATTTTGGCTTTTTTTGCAGCCTATTGGGCTGGGATTTTGCAAGTTCTCGCCCACCTCCAGACACCTTTTCAGAGTGCTTTTCTTCTGCCGTCTCTAAGCACGCTTTCGGATTGGTCCAATCTGGGCGAGAGTTTGGGAATACACTGTTGCTTGTCAATTCCGAAGAGCTGAATGTCATGGATTGAGGACGATATTTGTTTTTGTACCAAATCAGCAGCACCGCAGTCAGTCCACCATTCCGAACTCCCCCATACACCACCACCGCTCATACTCCCCATTCCAGCCTTGAAAACAGACGCGCTCCCCATCACAACCAGCAAAATCCCTAACGTAACCCCGAGGCTCTTCCATCAAACCCAATCCACCACCTCCTCCCTCTTCACCCCCTTCTCCAGCTTCGGCTTCAAGATCTCCACCACATCATCATCATCATCGCCATCATCCTCAATACTCTGTACCACCTTGTTTCCATCCAGCTCCTCCTCATCACTGTCAACCGGCCTCTTTCCGATTTTCGCCAGGCCCGCTTTCGCCTTCTGTCTGGCCTTGATAGGGGACACATCTTTCACATCTCCATCGTCAAGTTTTCGCTTCTTTGGCGTGTTGGGTGGAGTGGGGGTGGATTTGGAGTTAGAGCCATCCGAGTCGTCGATGTTCATTTTCTTCATGATTTGGCGCAAGCGCGTGCGTGCTGTGGCGGCGTTCTTGAAGCTGGTCATGGAGGCCATTTTGTCGTAGTCGATCTGTGTAGGGGGTGTTAGGGTGTTGGGGAAGGGATTTGGGTTGAAGAAAGTGGGGTAAAAGAGTGGCGAGGTTGTGAAAGTTTGCGAAGGGTTGTGAAGGTTTGTACAAGAATTTGTGATCAGAGGGAAACTGGGGAATGATGACCCATAAAACTGAAGAGACTTGAGAAACCGGTGGAATTGATGAGGGTGAAGTGGAAAAGGAGATGGACAGAGCTGGCACGTACGCTTCCGATGAACTTGTTCTTCGAACAGAAGTAAGCCGCAACGATGAGCGTGTCTTTATCGAGGTCCGTAACCGCCGGGCCGCCGCCTTTCTTCCAGATCTCCGAGGGTGCCATGTTGCTGGATAGATAATTGGCGAGATGGAGTGGTCCTGGATATGAGTGGTGTCTGATGATGCGTCACGTGATGAGGCAACTGTGTGAAGTTTGTGGAAGAGGCGAGTTGTTGCTAGTTTTCATGAAGTTGAGGATGTGATACTCGTGTTAAGACCATGATGTGAGGAGGTTGGAGCATGCAGCTGCCTGCTGCATGCTTGGGAACTGACAAGGATTAGGGGCGGCTCGATCTGCGAATCGGAATGGGCTTGTTTTACTTTTTTCACAGATTACAATCACATTCACGAGATCCTTGATCTTCAGAGTTCAGGACCCGATATCGGGAAGACTCATGACTGGAGTCATGATTGATGGACATACGGGACCCCGATTGGTGACATTACATCAACCTGAAATGCCAGAGTTGTTGCCCGTGAAACATGGCCAACGTGCTCACGGTGATCCAGGATTTCTCTTATCCCATGTCGCTGATTACAGGGGTAAGTGGTGCTGTGGGCCCTAGTAGGCAACTATCCGTATGAGGGTAAGATTGACAGGTTAACGATTTGGATACAAAGAGATTTCTGTACCGAATGTCCAAAATAAACAGTTGAAATTAGAGGTTACTTTTTTTTTATAAGAAAGACGCCTGGATACTTTCCAAATACAGGATAAACTTGAAAGAAAAATGAAGAAAATTTAGGACTTCTTGCATGGCCTGCATAAAAAAGCAATACTGCCAAGCTGTTAGCTGATCAACTCCACTGCTGCACGTGGCTGACACAATTATTATCACAATCCTGGCTCAGTGTAACAGCTGGATGTCGTGTCGATCGTGCGACAAAATATCTCTCGATCACGACATCCCTGTCGAAAGTCATGTGTTTTCGCGACGCGCGCGGCGATCGCTTCACGTTTTGGTGAAGGTGTAATGACATGACGTAAGCCACGCGATTTAGTCTTCGGCTCAAACAACGCGTTTCTTCTGCTGGAGCCAGGCTTCATCCAAAACGAACTCGAATCCCAATTATTGTACGGAAATCCCTCCCGCATCACCGAAAACAATGTCACTCAAACGCGAATTGACAGCGCTGGACCCGAACTTGGCTCCGAGGCCACCAAAGAGATACTGCAAGGACTGCATTGATGCGGGAAAACACAAGGATGATAAGGAGGACGCGAAGACGAAGAAGGAGCTGACGAAGGATGGATACAAGTACACGAAGGCTACTGCGGTGGACAAGCTTGATGATGTTGGGGTCAAGTGGGTCACGTTCTGTATGCCGAAAGAAATGCTTGGGAAGAAGAAGTCGAAGAAGACCGACGATAACGACGATGAGGAGGAAGAGGAAAGCGAAAACGACGACAGTGATGATGAGGATGAAGGTGGCGCAAAGGAGAAGCCAGCAGAGGAGAAAACGGGTGAAGCCGAGAAGAAGGCGAGCGAGCCTGAGAGAGGCGACGACGGGCATATCATAGTACAGAAAGGTCGCTGCCGTGCTGGCGGATGCATGTGCGAAAAGTTGCTTGAGCATGATCATACCTGGCCATACTTCGTGACGAAGGAGGGCTGGAACAAGTTCATGGACATCAACCGCCAGATCACGAAGCGGGATCAGGACAGTTTTTCGATCCATTTCTACGAAGACTTTTCCGGATACGGTGTCAACGAGGTCGTGATCAATACTGTGAGTCCAGCACCTTTATGTCTGTGACAGGGGCCAGACTAATGTTTTTGCTAGCTCGAAGCTTTCAACAAGACTCTCTTCAACGGTGATGTGTTGCCGTCGAAGAAATGGGCCAATGTGGAAGCTCTCGCGTTGATGCTAGAATATTCAGATATCTGGCGGTGGTTCAGTAAGACTCTAACCCTGCCTCAATCTCATTGCACATCACTGACGACAGCAGATTTTGACGATGCGGATGCTCTTGCCGATGTCAGGACAATGATTGGGACCATGGTGTTGACAGCCTTCGACATGCTTGATGAGCATGGCCTGTTCGAGAAAGTTTCCCCTGTCAAGAACATTGACGTTATTGCCTCCTTCTTGCTCAACTGGATCTGGCAAAATAGTGAGCACGACCAAAATGGCGATGTCAGCTGGGACATTCCCATCGTTCGCGAGATGGACAAGCATCAAATCCCGATTCGTTGCGACTTGTTGCCATATGTTAGGGTGGAGAATATTGAGGAAACTCGCGGACAGATTGAAGATAGGAAAGAAGCACATGAAAAGGCACAGGCAGCCAAGAGATGGAGTCCCAAGGATGACTACGACGAGAATGAAATGCGTCAGTGGAACAGATGGGATTGGAAGAAAGAGGTATGTGTCACTGCGAAACCTCGATGGAGCTCAAATCAGATGCAGCTAACGTCTAGAACAGTGGCCTATCTTTCACAAGAATCATAAGGGCGGCAACCACTACGATATAACCGCGATGCCGAAGCACGAGCTGCTGAGAGGCTTCCTGGGAGACGAGCAAGAATTCGCCCAAACCGTTCTGACCGACCCGCAGTCCTTGTCAGATCAGATAGACAGGACGAGATACAGGCTCAATTGAGTCACCGAGTATATCGAAGAGCCATTTTGTACTATTGCGATGCGATGATGGTATACTTATTGTCTGCTGTGTATTTATGTTTCCCGTCTCCCTCTAGGCATCTCTTCGAAGCGAAGGCCTCCTGGCTGAACAGCACAGACCCCGCCATCCTGTCAAAGCTCATGTAGCAAATATGTATATCACCCACCAAGAGCATTCGGAATTCGGCAACCGAGGTGTCAAGGCGTCAGTCACCCTTATATAACGTGCATCCCTGGATCTGGTACAGCGTCGTCTGATCTTTGCCGAGTCTCGCGGCCGTACGCTGTGCGAGAAACGCACTGTTCTCTCAACCGGCCCGTACCCAGAAACGCCACCACGGGCTTCAGCTTTCGGCTATTACAGCAATTCAGTTCTTTGATGGTATAAAAGGCTACATCTCGGCAGGGATGACTCCTAGGGTGAAGCGCTATGTCCTCTCACTTCGTTTACTTGGCAAGCCGAATATATGTCAGCTGAGAAGCACGTGGTTCTACTTTCCCAAAAACCCTCGTCCAACCTCTCTGTACCGTTCGAGACGTGCACAAGTTGATACACCGGTGCTTTCCTGGTGCGTGATACATGTGCTCCCCACTGCATGCAGAGCTCGGCCATCAGTCACCAGACAAGCTTTTTAGGCGATCTGCAGTGGCTCCTCGGCGAGGATCATGGCGTTCATGAATTGCACAACATTATTCTGCCATTTCGACCTCGCAGCTGGATCCAAATGAAAAATAGATGATGGGTGCAGAATGGATGACGACGCCTTCCGCTTCCTTACTTGTCGTTATTTCTCCAAACGAATGCGATGCGGTAGTCAAGCCGATCTGTACTTGTGCCTGCTAGCATGGCCGAATACACTCAAGGAACCTCTTTTCCCTACAAGCTATCTTCCCAAGGGCTTAAAAGCCAGCAAACAATTCACCAAGGCTCAACCCGGCCCTCTCCAGACAAGCTATCCAAATAAGATTATAAGCATAACATCGGCGCTTTGATTCCAACTTCCCCAATCCATCGTCCTGGAACACCTCGGGCCTCGCCAAGTCGGCGCTGACTATGTACGAGTCCAGAACTGATCAACACAGGAGATCACGGCCACCAGTAAGAGGCCCGCACGCAGCATCCACCACCCCACCATCCCCACAATCCGCGCCCCGTGGGTTTCACCACATCCGTGCCGCTTTCCAAATCAATCACCATTCACAATGTATCACTCTCGAAGACCGAGGCGGCCGAAGGCTGAAAAGCCCCCAATTCATGATGTTCCGAATGGGTGTTGAGGCGGTGTTTGGACCTGCACAGCGGTAGAGGACTTGTCGTCGGGAACCGACAGAAACGAGAAAGCCCCTTCGTTCAGGGAGTTGGGACAAACGTGCTCTGAGGACTGAGCGCTCGTGTTGGGTGGGTGGCAGGCGGTTGATCGAAACACAGTCACAGAAGCGATGATACCCATACCCACCTCTCCCCGCAAATATTATTCCGCAGGAAAATACGAATTTAATCCTGGATGCAGATTTCTGGTTGGTACCTACCTTATGTTCCGATTCCGAAGATTCTCTCCGAAGAACTTGATCCCCCATTATGTCCCCATCGAACCGGTAAGTCGGGTTTCCTGCCTCAATTCAGCGTAAGCATCAACCATTTCTTGCCAATTCGAGCAATTTGCCCATTGGCTAAATATACCCACTTTCTGCATTTTGCATATCGCTGTACAACCCGAAATTCCCCATTGGGTATCTTTCGGGCTTCGAGGCAGGCCGGGTTGTTGTTTGCGCCCTTCTGCAGTGACGATCCTTGGCGCGCGTGCTCCTTCCTTGGCGGAGACAGGGCCGAATCAATATATGAAGTATGCGCCGTTCCTTCAGGTTTCCCTTCTCTCGCTTTAGCCGTTGCAACGCCATCAGCCTGCTGTGTTGCCGTCACTCTCTCGGTCGATCGCTTTTGGAGGATCTTTGGAGACCTCGTTCATTCGCTTTATAATAGCTTGGAGATTTCCCCTTGCTATTCACACTCTTTTCAAACGTTACTACTCCTCTTAATATATCCTACACCGATCGGCAAAAGCTTTGTCGTGATTTGAGAATCTGGAGCGACTGAGGATATACTCGACAAACGACAATGCGTTTTACACCAGTTGTGTTGGCGGCACTGCCTGCCCTTACGCTCGCTCATTCCGAGGGCCATGCGTTGCTGCCGAAGCTTGTTGGAGGCCGCAAGATGTTGTCGGAGCTGAGGAGCCGGGGCCTGCTGAACAGCGAGATTGAGGCTCTGACCAATGTCGCATCTCATGCCCATGAAGTGCGCGAAGTCAAGGCTGAGCAGAAGGAGAAGAAGGTGCTTGATTCGCGGGATAACACGGATGGACAGTGTGGTGTTGGAGTTGAGGGCACGCCTTCTTGTGCCGAGGGTTACTGTTGTTCGCCAGCAGGGTGAGTTCTTCATACTTGGGTTCGAGATACTTGATATGTTCGATACTAACATGGACGCAGATGGTGTGGAAAGACGGAAGACTACTGTGCTGCCCCTGATTGCCAGTTTCGATATGGTAGCGGCTGCGATACGAACCGAGTGCCTGCTGGTGAATCGACTGCGAATGTTGCGCGACCGAAGATGGGAAGTGTTTTATATGGCGGTGCGGGAATCTATGACTGTGTGGTACCAGGAGATGTTGCTTTCACTTTCGACGATGGTATGTTGAAGGACGAATCGTCATACACAGTTCTTCCAAAAGATCATCTAACATTAGCGTCCAGGGCCATACTTGTACACATCGGACTTGCTAGACAAACTAGCTGCCTACAACGCAAGTGCAACATTCATGATCAGTAAGTCTAATCCTGAATATGGTAAACGAATGCAGAATACTGATTCAAGTAGCTGGCAACAACCTTGGCAAAGGAGGAATTGACAACACTTCAACCCCCTATCCTGGAATTATCAAGCGCATGGTTGCCGAAGGCCACCAAATCGCCTCTCACACCTGGGGCCACCAGAACCTCACCGACCTCTCGCCCCAGGAGTTCGAAAACCAAATCGTCTACAACGAAATGGCATTCAACGGCATCCTCGGCTACTGGCCCACCTACATGGTAAATCCCCCCTTTACCCGTCACACACCTCAATTCCAATCCATCCCACGCCCACTTCACTCGAAGCTAATCACAAATTCAGCGCCCACCCTACTCCGAATGCAACGAAACCTGCGGCTCCATCCTCGCCGACATGGGCTACCACGTAACCTACTTCGACGTCGACACCGAAGGCTACCTCAACGACTCCCCCACCCTCATCCAAAACAGCAAAAACATCTGGACCTCCTCTCTCTCCGCCCTCAACCCCGCCACCGACAACATTCTCGAAATCGAACACGACATCCACTACCAAACCGTCTACAACCTGACTGATTACATCTTGAGTACTATGTATTCTGCGGGCTTCAAGAGTGTGACTGTGGGCGAGTGTCTGGGTGATCCTAAGGAGAATTGGTATCGCAATGCGTCGAGTGTGGCGACGAAGACACTGACTACTACGACGGATGCGACTTGTGGGGGGACGAACGGATGGACTTGTATGGGTGGGCAATGGGGAAATTGCTGCTCTGTTAATGGATGGTGTGGGAGCAGTGATGCTTACTGTGGAACGGGGTGCCAGAGCGCTTTTGGCACTTGCAATTAGTGCTGTGAGGGGATTTTGTGGAGGTAACGGGTACAGATTCTGTGCTTGTGCTTTGGAAAAGAAGGTGATGGAAAAATTCGATGGAGCGATGCATCACGATCTCGCACGCATAACGGTCTGTTTGAGAGACAGGAGATACATACACCGTAATCGTAGGGTTTTTGGCTTCGAAAAAGGTACTTTAGTTGTAATTAATTGGACTCATATATTCACACAATCATCTCGCACTCTATCGTCTTTCGCAAGTCACTCAGCAATACTTCACTAAGGTACTTCCAGATCCTGCATATCTACTGGAAACCGGAGACATGGCGATGTTCAAAATGCCATTTGCTTGATATCGGTGTCTCAGGAGGAGTCTCAGGAGGAGTCGATAAGTCTCATATCTCTCGTGGTACTTGGTGGGACCGGACCACGAGTCACCGCATGGACATTGGCGATAATGTGATGGACTCCAAGAGATCTCCCTGGACGGGTGCCCACCTTGCTGTGGGACATTGGCGATTCTGTCGTTCGGTCGAGATCGTAGCACTGGTAAGAATTGACTGTATGACTTGACGGATGCCACCAGTCACTGTATGCAGGCAGAAAGTCCAGACGAGGATCAGATGTCAGTCTGAAGTGACCCAACCTGGTAAATCTTCATGTTCCACGAAACCGACCATGAGAGATAGGAGCGCATACGTTTTCAAGGTAGTAGTATATCAAGTCTATCGTAACTAGAATGCATATCTAGTGAACACCCAAATTCTCCCCCTCAGCAACAAACTTCAAATACCTCTCCCGACTCCTAATCCTCCACCCCTTCCCATACCTCACCACCGCCAAAAACGTCAAACACTGCGCCAACCCCGCAAACGCCGCCACAATAAACGCATTCTGATATCCCATATCCGTAACCCAAGGCGTAACCCCATAGTTCACGGCAAAACTCATCGTATTCCTGATAATAATAACCGTCACCATGGCGTCCCCGCTCAAGTCCTTGTAGCTATCTATACAATAGCTCACACTCAATTGGATCCCTATTGAGTTCGTACACGCAATGATGCCCATGGCTACGATCAAGCCGAACCAGTGGATATGATGGAATGCACCCACGCCCCAGAGTATTAGGCCGGATGGAATCATGAGCAGCGAGACGGCAAATAGCCAAAGTCGTTGCTCAGGCTCAACAACTCCTTTGTTGCGCCGTGCGAGCAGAAGCACGATGCGATCGCCGATGTAGCCGGAGTAGAAAGAGCCAATGCCGACGCCGATGAGACAGGCGACGTATGAGAGACCGACCATGGAGGAAGCGAAGTTGTAGGGGGATTCGCCGAGGATGAGGGAGGTGGTGGCGTTGAGGACGTTGAACCAGATTAGATTGGAGCCGTAGGAGAAGCCGGCGTAGGAGATAACGGGGAAGGAGAGGAAGATGAGGGGACGGGTCATCATGCGGAAGAGGTGGAAGGGACGCTTTTTGTCTTTGAGGGAGAGCTTTTGCCAGTAGGTTTTCGGTTTATAGATCACCTCTCCGGGCTTGGTGCTTTCGCGGGTTTGGGATGCTGCAATCTTCTCTGGCTCCGCTTGTGGCGTTTTCTCGATATCTCCTACTTCTCTTTCTTCCTTGGTCCTCTCAGGAGTACCCTGCTTTTCGGTGCCTGTGAGTTCTTCCCTGGGCGTAGAAGTTCCACTCTCATCCTCAACCATTGCCAACGGCACACGATCATAATTCGTCTCCTCCATGAAAAAGAAACACCACACCAACCCCCCCGCACAGAAAATCGCACACCAATACATCACCCACTCCCACCCCTGCCCATCATTAATAAACCCCGCCAAAATCGGCGCCAAAAAGTTACTCCCCGACAGCATAAACGCATACAAACCCATATAAGTCCCCCGTTCATGCTGAAAATAAACATCCGTAATCGAAATCTCGCACAAGCTTTCAATCGGCGCGCCCACGAATCCCTGTAATAGTTTCGACCCAATCCACTGCCCATTAGAAGTAGCATGCGGAACCCAGATCATGATACAAAGAGTCGCGAGGAGAGAGAATAGGTAGATGGGACGTTTGCCGTATTGCAGAGCGAGCGGTTGGAAAATCAAACAGCCCCAGCCGAAGGCAAGGAACATGTAGCCGGTGCCGTCGTTAAGGTCAGCGACGCTGAGGCCGGTGGAGTCGCTGATGGGCGTTATGACGGAGTAGACGGCGGCGGAGGCGATGCCGACTGTGAGGGTGTAGATGCATTGGGAGGCTGTGGCAAGACGTTTGCGGGCTGGTGACCAGTTGAGAGGGTCGTCGGGGTCGGCGGAGGGGGCGGGGACGAGGACGACGTCGTGGTTTTGGGTGCCGGAGGCGTGTTTGGCGTGGATTGTGCCGGTGAGGTCGACGAGGGTGGTTGTTCCTGGGACGAAGTTTGGGTCGAGGTGGGCGTGGTGATGGGAGAGGGGGGGAGTCTCCGCCATGGTGAGATCGAAAGATGTAGTACAGATTTCAGGTTTCGGGGAGAGGAAATGGCTGGTGAAGCTAGGCAAGTTCGAGTTTATTCTGTGCACATAACGCCAATAGATGAGTGATGATAGACTAAGAGGAGATCTCGAAGATAGCCACAAACAATTGTCGACTTGCTCAGAGGAGCTCGAAAAGCAAGAAAGAGGTCAAGCTTCACATGAAGAAGAGCGTCGTACTTAACTCCTCCCAGCCCAATGCCACCACAGATGCGATAAGGATGTTACGCAACCAAGGTACCATCATATCTCCAATGCCATACTCCTGCACATCCCCAAAGCTATCCCAGTCTGCGCCGCGCGATTCTGCCCCAGGGTGGGTCTTATCTGGGGAAAATGCACCATGGTCGGATGTATCTGGAGAGGACATGCAGTTACTCCCGAGCTAAACGCCCGACCTCCTTGATAAGCCGATAAGGAGGAGGAAGCTTTCCCGGAACCCCGCCAGCCACCGTTTGTAAGTGCATATCAGGTTTCCCATGTCAACGGTGCGATACTTTCTGGACGCCTATCGCTTGAACTTCCCCCGAGTTTTGTGCGGTATCGTTGCCGCGTTGAAAAACATGGATTATTCCTACGAGAATGAGGTAGGTTGAATGACTCGTACGATCTGGGCCGTGTAACCATGATCGTCCTCCTCAGTTGATAGCGCAAAACCTTATTCCTAGCAAGGAAATATCAATGGCATAGGTAGGCTGTAGCCTTAAGCCGACACAAGTTTCGAGAGCAGAAACGACAAAACATGTGATCGTCCCATTCGATGTCCCAAATCATCTCCGACATCAGCAGACAACACTCCCTAGCAAGTTCATTCAATCGTGTCCCTTCAGGCACCATACAGGCTTGATGTGAAACGAAAACCACGGTTGGAACAGTACAGTAGCAGAGAGCCATCCACCTAGCACCGATAATCAGACGCGAACGCCCAAGCTCATAACTCGGAAAAGTCAGACCAGTGCTATCTCCTCCAAGTCTTTGGCTTCTATGCCAACTTCACTTGTGTGCTTCTTCCACAACTTCCCATCCATCAGACCTGGCAAGAACGTAGGCCCAATGACCTCGTATTTCAAGTCCTCGACCTTCCGCAGTATCATCGCCAATGGAACTCCGGATATCAGAGCCACAGTGTCGTCCACTCGTGCGTCCTCTGGAGCTGCTCCATAGCCATTGTGTTTTCCCCAGTACCGCACCATGATCATCTGCTTGGCTGCAAACGGTCGAAGTTTAAGGATCAGCTTGATTCTGCGGACGATTGTGAGAGGATGCACAATCATCGGATGTCGGATAAATTCCAGAAATTGCTCTCTGTACTCCGCCTCCTCAAACCCGCGAGTAGCCACGGAATACGAAGACAGTAGAAGCTCATCCAGTTGTAAACCCTCTACATGACCAAAGCGTTCGGAGGCCCAGACAATCGGGCCGATTGGTAGCCAGTGTACTAGGAGGCTTTTATGGTCCTCGGAGAATCGGTAAATGGACCGTGACTTCGCAGCAGCACCACGATACTTCTCGACGACTAGGGATCGATCAAACTGATATAAACCGGCAAGCCAGGGCCCAGAATTTTTCTTCCAATTGGCATTCCATGACGGCGAGCTCTTGTAACTTTGTTTTGCATCGTCCAAGGGTAATGAATAATCTGTAAAAAGAAGGGTATCCAACGAGTCCGTATATTCGATTAAGTCGACCGTGAGCTTGTGGTACAAAGTATTCAAGCTTTCGGAGTATTCGATAGTCGTGGCAGCCTGAGCTCTGGTGCCTTTTGTAATACCGAGTAGCCCGAAATATTTGTCTTCTGAGCGCCCGGTAGTTCGGCTGCAAATGTCCAGTAAAAGTTTTTGCCTGGTTTTGTGAGGAAAATCGAGATCGAACGGAAAAGTTTTGTACGCTCGCCATTTGAATGCGAACGCCACCGCAGCACCAAACAAAAATCCAAAAACCGCTAAAACAGTGGGGCCGTGCGCAAGCATAGGAACAAAGATGGCGGCGGCCCAAAAGAGGAGAATGGGACACATCCAGACAACCCGAGCAATACCATGGCCTCGTTTCAAACAGGGTTTGTATGAGTGCCAATCGGTCAAAAAGGACTGACGGTCGTTCCATCTCTGCTGACCCTGAAGCCAAAAACTTGACAGCTGCCGCCACCGATGAACAGATTGTGGAAAGACGAGCCGGAAGAATTCCCCCGAAATACTAAACTCATAACTTATGAATTTCAAAAAATTGACGATATAAAACCACTGGACAGATTTCTCACCGCAAACTACGAATGAGTTTGTGGACAAAACAGCTTCATGCAGAGTCCACGATCGATTGATCCAGACGCGGCTGAAAATATCGTCCAGTCCCTCAAAATGTGGTTCCCAGCACCATGTCCAGTATCGCAGGGCGAGGTACAGAGCCAGCTGCAGGGATAGCGCCCAGCCAGTGCTGTACCATGGGCCCAGGAAGGTGAATGGCAAAGCCCCTCTTCCCAGAAAATCCATAGCTTTGTCTGTCTTTCTGTTTCCTTTGCCAAGCCAGAAGTATGCCACGTGCGCGCTAGAGTAAATCGAGCCCATCAACGGTATCTGCATCTCTTTTTCATCCTTGGCAGCTTGGTCGTTCTCCTTCTGATTGATACATATCGCATCGACCCAAATCGTCATCGGACCGTATATCTTTCGCAGGTGTTGCAGAGCATCGACACAATTCTTGCGAATGGGGATATCGCTGCTGATCCGAGTACCATCGGGTCCGTTTGCCGAGACCTGTATGAAACCATCGCCTTTGTCTCCCCAGCACCACGAAAGAACTCGGAACGGTGGCGCGTCTAATACGTCGACAACTTCGAGGTGGCCTTTTAGAGGATCTTTCGGGTTTGGCGAGTCGCTCAGGCTCAGTACTCGGATTGAGGTCGGCGTGCTCAGTTGAAGAGCCGGCAGCTGGTAAATTTCGTGAGGATCTTCAAGGTGTTCAGGTGTTCGGAGGAGGTCTTGAGAACTAGCCGGCTGGCTGTGCATTTCATGAGCATCTTCAGAGGCAGGTGTTGACTGAAGCTTTTGTTGAGAGTCGTCACGCTGCGCAGGCGCAGAGACAGAAGCGGTTGGCAGACTCATGGTGTGTTTTATGAAGGGGTTGAGGTGGGGAAAAAGATATGAACAGGAAATTGTAAGGAGCGCGGTGATTCTCAGAACTAGGGATCCCAGGAATCAGGATAGCCGGGAGAGAATATATCCGAGGAAGGGAATTTGTAGACCCAGTACTCTTCGAACTCGCTGTCACTCGACAGGAGTTTCAAGATCTCTTCAGGCCCCATTCTGGGCCACAGCCTTGCCAAAAGATACCCCAAGGTGGCAATGGAGGCCGTCATTTAGGCCGGGAGTGCCATCCCGTGATGCTCCCATGAAACAAAACCGTAACCAGAAGAAGACACTCCGACACGAGTTCATGGTGTAGAAGTTCATGGTGTAGATGCCTGAACAAGGAGGTGGGCAGGAGAAAGAATGGCCGTTGTTCACCAAGAAATATTGACCGACAGTTGAAGGGTGGCTTGTCTAGCCGCCCCGTCGTGGGCGACCGGCGCGGCGGCTGATAGTACACACCTATCACAAGCTACGTATAAACGCTGCGCGACTCGTCAGCAGCAGAACATAGAAGGGGTGTGTGAGAGAAGAAACCGCCCCGGGTTGTGAGTTAGAACGAAACGTCGACTGTTCAGATGTTGCAAGAATCAGTAGAGGAAGAAGACAACGCAAGAGCGAGCCAGAAAATTGGAGAGGAGAACCTTACGCTGACTAAGCTAAGCTGAGCCAAACCGCCAGCCAGCCCAATCGACAGCAACAACCCGAACCTAACACTGCAGAAAAAAATGGACGATTCTAACTAATATTGCGAATTATAACCCCTAATTTTAGATTCTACCATTGCGATTTTTTTATGTTATCGGTAATTTGAATTTCTTCCTTTGCACTGGTGTTGAGCCGGTGGCGGAAGGCAGAGATGGGGCAGGGGGGCGGGAGCCAGCCAGAGAGCAGGAGCCGGAGAAGGAGCAAGCTGCGGAGACAAGAGCTTTTCTGGTGAAGGAGATAGTAGGTTCGGGGAATCGGTGAAGTGATGCGGCCAGTCGGTAGTTGGCTTCGATCAGCCGGGTGTTGAAGTTTAGGAATATCCAGTCAACCTAGCTTCTGGCACATTGCCTTTGGTATCGCGCAGGTGCAATCTTCGGGCGTGGCAGTTCAGCTTTAATCGGAAGACCTGGGGCGCTACCACTGGCAATAATGTGGAATTCCTGGTGGACATTCTTTTGATGCTCCCTGCACCTCGCTAAATGCGCTGCCTGGTAAGGGCAAAAATTGCATTGAAAGCGCATGGGTCTCGGCGAGTGCACGTTGTTGAGATGACGATTAAGCATGTATTGCGAGGACCAACCTTTTTCGTGGTACGCGCATTTGCTATAAGGGCATGTAAAATTGCGCATATGTTCTTTTCGATGGTCGTTAAGGTCCTTAAGCTGTGTATATTTTTTGTTGCAGCCTAGAATATCGCACTGTTTTAGGGGGGAGGCCACTGTAATAAGTAATGGCTGCCAGTCGAACGCGCCAGTAATATGAGTGGTTTGGTGTTGTTCAAGGTCGCAGAGCTGCTTAAACCCTTTGGCGCAGCCAGGAACGTCGCATTGCCAGAGGCCGGCCTTTGTAATAGAAACGGGCTGCCACTGAAGCCTGCGAGTGTGAGTAGTGTCTTGATGACGGCGGAGATCCCAAGACCCTTTGAACCGTTTGTCGCAGCCAGGAGCATCGCATTGCTTAAGGGCGGGCTTCGTAACAGAGACTGGCCGCTCCGAGTCGTTCCCGGCCATGGACGGCGCAGCGGGCTCGTGATTCTTCATCTCGCTCAGCGACTGGTCGCGGCTAGTCCTTGAGCGCGTAGCGGGTTCGTCGTTCTCGTTCTCGTTCTCGACCTCGAGCTCGGTCGGCAACCGCTTCCCATAAGACCACGGGGCTCTCGGTTTCACGGCTGGACGGATTTTCTTCAGCATATCTAGGTCTATTGGATTTCTCGTCTTTCCATGAATGGGGTTTGGTTGAAGGGTTTCTAAGAGAAAAGCCGTTAGCTAAAACATGTCAATTGCCATTCTAAAATCCAAGAAACACTTACCTGGCCCGCCGGTAATAGAAGGGATTCTTTCGACATATGAAATTCGAGGCAGCATTTTGAGCAAACGGCGGGCACCTCCCGTGCTCACGGTGTGAATGTTATCGTGGTGACGGTCTGCTCGCAGAATTGGTTCCGCCCGGCTCTCCTAAACTTGTGAATGTTGCTGAACGCCCAAGTACGCTGTGCAAAGACACTGGAAAGAGTGGATGGCTAACATGAAATCGAGGATGGGAGAGCGGAAGTACCGCTGACTAAGTCGAGCTAGGCCCCCAACCCAGTACATGTAGCCAGCCCAATCGAGAAGAACAGCAGCCCGCCCCCTCATGACACTGCAATTGAAATTGCTAAATGACTGTTTGCGTCGAAAAGCAAACTAACCATTGGAGAGAACCCATGTTGACCGCGGTCGGTGAGATTCCGATTCAGGACTGCAACTAATTAGTACTTGCAATTGACACGAACTTGAAGGAATTTGGAAATCTAATCCCCAAGTATACTCGAGGAGCAAAGAATACTTTTGATAGTATTGGTATCATATATGGCTCAAAGTTCAGAAAGCCACCATGTACCCATTCCCGATATGCATTCCAAAACTCCGCCTCGAAGGCTTTCATCAAGGATCGTGATTCGTCACCTCAACAGGAAAAGACTGTCGAGATATCTCGTATATACAAACCGTCTCAAGTCCTTTCTGCATCACACTCTGCTCTTCTCTTCTAGTAAAGACAAGCTGTCTCTACTCTAATGCTCCCAAACTCCGTATGCATCAAAGAGTCGCGTGCGTCAAAGACGTCAATCGTTGTCCAGAACCGTCAAGTGATTGCTCCAGGCTTTCCTTGTCGGTGCGAGAACACAGTCAATCAGCTTCAGCCACTTCAAACATCCCCTTACCAAGCCCATTTCGCCGCCCACCCCTTCGGGTACCTCCTCACACAATACTTCCTCGCCTCATCCAACCCCAAAAGCGCCAACCCAAAAGCCATCGGCAACAACCAATGATACCACGGAATCGGCGTCGAGTTGATCGCACTCGCCAACCCCGGAATATACAACATAATAAACGCCACCGCCAACCCAAAAAGTATCGCCGGGAACAGCCACAAATTCTGCGTCATTTCGTTGAAAGCCGGCGGCTGCTGAAAGATACTCAATCTCCGCGTTCTCGTCGCCATCAAGTTGAACCACTGCATAACCACCAAGTTGACGAAATATATGGACGAGGCTTCGTTGAGGACTTGGGCTACGTGGGCAGGGTCGTAGGAGGCGGGATACTCGCCATAGCCGAGCCAGAGGACGGAGAACCGAACGCCTTTTTGCTCTGCATACCAATATGCCATTGCGAACGAACACAGCGTCTCCTGTAGTCCCAAGAACAAATACGCATGCACGAGCAACTTCCAATCCACCAACTTATCCTTCTTCGGATTCCTCGGCCGTCTCAACAACACATCAGCTTCCGGCTTCTCATAAGCCAGCGCCGTAGCAGCTGCACAATCCGTGAGACAACAAATCATAATCATCAAGAAACTTGACAAGATTTGTGGTAAGCCGAGGACGACGGATGTCATGATGGGCCAGAATTCGGAAAATGTACCGGCGGGAAGAAGGTAGATGATGGTTTTCTTGAGGTTGTCGAAGACGACGCGGCCGTATTTGACGGCTTCGACGATGGCGCCGAAGGAGTCGAGGAGTACCATGTCGGCGGCTTCGATGGCGATGTCGGAGCCGGAGCCGAGCGCTATGCCAATGTCTGCTGCTTTGAGCGATGGAGCGTCGTTTACGCCATCGCCGGTCATGCCGACTACGTTTTCACGCTTCTGGAATTCTTTGACGATGCGGAGCTTTTGCTCGGGGGTAGTGCGGGCGAAGACGATTTCGTCGTAAGCGCAGAGCTGGTCCCATTGGTTGTCGTTGAGCGTGATGAGTTCGGGACCACTGAGCGAGATCGATTTCGCGGGGCTGTCGCTGATGCCTACTTCGATGTCTTTTTCTTTGCCGGAGTAGTCGAAGGCGGGGGTTTCGCTGTGGGAGGACTTTGAGATGTTGTGGAAGCGGGATAGTGAGCTGATGTCGTGGACCATGGAGGCGGAATTGCTGATGATGCCGCAGTCGATAGCGATGGCTTGTGCGGTGAGCTTGAAGTCGCCGGTTACCATGAAGATGCGGATACCGGCGCGGCGAAGAATGCGGACTACCTCGGGGATTTCGTCACGGGGAGGGTCGACGATGCCGACTAGACCGACCAAAGTCAGGCCTTCACGTGCCTGTGCTGTAACATCGGCTTCGAAGCTGTTGTCTGCGGGTGAATGGGTGGCTTGGTGTTTAGGAAGAATCTTTCTGGCCATGAGGATGACACGCTTGCCTTGGCTGGACCAGTAATTCTTGACTTCTTCGATGGCGGTCTTGGTTTTGCTATCCAGAACAGCGACATGTCCTTCGGGGGTGACATAGTGCGAGCATCTCTCGATGAGAATATCAGGGGCGCCTTTGATGGTGAGGAGTAGATCCATTTCCTGCCAGGCAGTGGCTTCTTCGGGAGAGAGGGCCACTTCGAGACCAGCTTGCTCGGACAAGTCGAATGTTCGAATCATGAATTTGTTCTTGCTATTGAAGGCGAGTTCGAATGTTCTCTTCCAAAGCAAGGACAGTTCCTTGACAGGTGCTAGGGATTCCGAGAAACGAAGCACAGCTTGATCCGTGGCATCACCAGCAATCTTTCGCTCGGCCAGGGGTAGGTGACTTGTTGCTGCATCGAACTCTCCAGCATTGCAGAGACCAGACAGAGATCGAAGTTGAGAAATCGCGTTGTGCTTGCCCCCGTTGGCCATGAACGCGCCCGCAGCAGCCGGAGCCATCTTCTTACTAGCAACAGCACATTCAGTGACGAACATCTGATTCTTGGTGAGAGTTCCGGTCTTGTCTGAGCAAATGACGGAGACCGAACCAAGTGTCTCAACCGTCTTGAGAGATTTGCAAAGGACTTGGTTCTTCTTCATTATGCCGGCTGTGATAGTCAAGCTTGCAGTGAGAGCAATCGGAAGCCCCTCAGGGATGAACGCCACTGCAACCGTCACAATGTCGATTATCAAACCACCGACAGTGATCCAGTTGGGATGATCGTTGCGAAGCCAGGCAGACCAACAGACGATGACAATGATGTTCATGAACAACATCAGCGAACAGATGATGATGATGAAACGGAGGATTTCCTTCTGCAGGAGTGACAAGCCAGACTTCGGAGAGCTCGTAAGCTTTGCAATCTTTCCGAAAACAGTCTTATCGCCAGTGCTGACACAGACACCCAGAGCACTACCAGTCACACAGTGCGTTCCTTGCATACCGATACACTGAGTCTCAAGGTAGTTGGTATCGGTCGAGTCGACAGCGCCAGCAATAGGCTGCGACTCTCCAGTCAGAATCGATCTGTCGAATTTGGCATCCGAAGAAACTTCCACGAAACGGACGTCAGCAGGCAGCTTGTTGCCAGACTTGATGTACAAGATATCGCCTGGAACAATTTCTGTAGCCAGAAGCTCGACTCGAGCACCATCTCGGAGGGCAAAGCAGCCGTCTGGAAGCATGCCAGTGATTGAGGCCATGGTCTGAGAAGATGACCAGTCTTGCCAGGCGTTGAAAAGTGCTTGAATAAGAAAAACCGCGAACAGGACGATTGCAAGAGCCAGATTAGCAATCTGAGGATCCGGCTCGCCGAGGGGCTTGTACGTGATTGTGACGAGGATACCACCGATCAGGAGAACGGAACCGAAACCGCCAAAGAGATAGCCAAAAACTCTACTAGCAAGATCGCTGGGCGGTTTTGAAGGGATGTTTTTGCCGAATTCCTTTTGCTTGGCCGAAACTTGGTCTGAAGACAGACCTGTGCTGATGTTCGTGGACAGCCTCTGAGTGACTTCTTGGACGGTGATTGTATGCCAGTCGAGATCTCCAAGTTCCGCAGCTGCGTCCTTCTTGTTCTTGATCACCTCCTCTTTCTGTTGCCTCTCCTTGGTCTCCTCGATAGCAAATGAGACAGTACGGTAGGTGATCGGGATAGCTGTAGCAGGATCGATGGACATTCGGCTTCGAGCAATGCTACGTATTGAGCGGACTGAGTTTGTGGACATGCCCGAGGCGGTTGACATGGTGCGGCCAATGTTTGGGAGATCGTTGTTAGCAGCCTGATTCCGTCCAGAGTCGTCATTGTCGCCACCAAAGCGGATTCGATTGCCAAGACGCGGTTCTGGCTGGAAGACATCGTCGTCTTTCTCCTCCGCCGACTGGAATGTGATCTTTTCCGCCATGATGGAAGTGTTGTCAAGCGTTGCCACAAGTAGCGTGCCTTTCTTTGACGGCTTTGAGAGGGGGGAGACTCGAGAAAAGAGGTCGTTGCGCAGACGTAAGATTTGGAAGAAGTTGAAGAAAGAAGGAAAAAGCACTGGGAAGAGAGTAGAAGAGATGGGACAGGCTAGTAGTGGGGAAGCAGATATGCTAGCTGGACTGATATCCAATGCCTGGGCGAGCACGCGGGCCAATAGCAAGATAGGTAGAGATGTTTGTATAGGGCGGTGTGAAAGGATGAAAATAGGTATGACGAATAGTTCATCGTCGTGATGCTCGAGGAATAGGATAGCACCAATATCAAATTCGCTAAGGGGAAATGCCGCCGGCAGAGCTGCCTGCCAGTGACATCCCACATGCAAGTGCGAGTCGATGAAGCTCTGACCAATGAGACGAAAATTTCCAATTCTCCATCAACGGTTCCGAGCCGGCGGATCATAGTTCATACACGTGCCTGCTCTAGTAGGGAAGGCGGGAGCAGCGACGTACAGCCACTGCTGCAGTCCTCAAACCTCGACCATCCGCGGCATCATCGTACATGAATATGACATGTAAGAACATGTTAGGAAATCAGCTGTGTTTGCAGCATTGGCGTGCTTGAATGGAAATGCCTCATAGTAGATAATAGCATGGGTCGGGCCCAGTGTGGTGGTTCCCGCGGGCCGTGAGGTCTGGCCACGCAACAAACACTAGAAAATGTGTCATGCCAGAAGCGTCGAAGGTGCAAACGCATGGTCCGCGAATCGTGGTAGTGGGCAGCGCCACGGGCGATTCGAAGCCAATTCGCGCGTCGAGGACGAACAAGCCAATCACAAAATGCCTCATAGAAGAAGTACCATGGTAGACAAACAAAGCCTTCAAGGCGGTGACGATGAAGCTATTTGGAGCTTTCGGAGGCGTCCACGGCGAACGGTCATGGAGACGCGGATGGAATGGGAAGAGGCTCCGGCAATTCTGACTTCTGTCGACATGGAGATCTGCACTCGTCGAAGTTTGCCCTGGTGATCCCCACACTTTTGGGGGAGAAACAAGCTTTTTAGCGAGGTGCCAAGCCGGCAACAATCCCTATGCCGCTAAACCGCAAGCGGGCACGCGGTGTAACCACGAAAACCTTGAGACTAAACGACTGCCGAAGATTTATGAGCGAATACAGTACTAGTACTATCTACGGAGTCTACTGGTATCTATCTCGCTAGGAACGAAGAGCAATGGGAACGACGATAAATCTCGCGCTGACGGCTGAATGAAGCAATGATGCAGAGAGAGCCGACAGAGCAAACGCGGAGCCCGCTTGCATTGCAATCCGGAAATGGTGAGGTTGTCTGGACACTGTCGCGGTCCCTTGCGGGGTCTGGATATGACAGATAGGTGTGGAAAATGCAACGGAGTCTGGAAATATCAGAGTGGAATGTAGGTGCACCTTCACAGGGGAATAAGGAGCCCTTCGCGATTTAAGACAAGGACTGCGCGTTAATCTCAGCGGTCATGGGGGGCCTCGTGATCGACCGTAAGCGTTCTGTAGCATTCTAGAAGAGCAGGTCAGTAAGAGGACAGTTCCAGAAACGAGGAAAACTGAGAAGGAGACTTACCGCCGCAAACTTTGTGCAACTCAAAATTGGCTGCGCTCTCGCCAGTTCTGAGGGAAGCCTTCCACATGCGGGTCCAGATATTGCCAGACACACCGTGGGCGAAGAACGGAGCACCTCTGGTCTCATAATGGTCTACAGCCGTGACCTTTCCGGGCAAGCTGCTCAACAAAACGCGTCCGAAGTCTTGTGGTAGGCCGAAATGCTTCTGACTGTAGACATGGAGGTAGTGTCCGGCAAGGTCGACCGGACAGAGACTGCAAAATTGCGGTCGTCGAGGAACCGGAGTACCCCACACCATGGCAAGTCTGGGCGGGCTGACAATGATGTCCTCCTCCGGCTCATCCTCATCCATTCCGTCGATACTGTCGGCATCGTCAGATTCATGGTCCTCGTCAGAGGCAACTTCATCGTCAGAGTCATGGCCATCATCAGAGGTAGCTGCTTCGTCATCGTCTCCAAAGCACCAATCCACAATTTCATCGACATCTTCCGACGTGACACTCGGAGATTCATCTTCGCGATCGTCGGACGAGAAATCATTAGCTTCACCTTCAGTAGTGAAGCTAGCACGGTCGGAAGTTCCGTCTTCACTGTAGCCCAGAAAAATGTCGTCTCTGATCCATGCGTCTGACATTGTGAGGTTGGTCGAAGTCAGGTTGTGCTTGAAAGACAGTCGGGGACTGAGTGGAACTCTTTGAAGAGTTGAGGCGGTCGAAGGAGTCGAAGGAGTCGAAGGAGTCGAGGGAGTTGAGGGGGGTGAGGAAGTTGGAGGGAGTTGGAGGGAGTTGGGAGAGTCGAGGAAGTCGAAGGGGTCGAATGAGTTGAGGGAGTCGAGTTGAGGGAGTCGGAGAGTGGAGAGAGTTGGAGAGAGTTGGAGAGAGTTGGAGAGAGTTGGAGAGAGTTGGGTGGAGTTGGGTGGAGTTGGGGGGAGTTAAAGGGAGTTAGGAGGGCTGAAGTAGTTGAGGCAGTTGAGGAAATTGTGGGAGTTGAGGAAGTCGAGGGAGCAAGGAGATCAAGTCAAGAAGGTGTTCGAGGTGGTCGTTTGGCTCTGAAGATGACAGCTCTAAAGATGCGAACCCGATGATAAACTTCAATTTCGAATTTCGAAAATCTCGCCTACGTGGCCGGACACTTACCATGAAATTAGAAAGAGCAGCAATTTCACATTGGGAGAAAGCTACAACTGAATCTAAACTTGGTACGAGCCCGTCGCTCTCAAAAGGACACACGGGAGTGTTGCACCATGCGATTTACCATGAATTTTGTTTGATTTCAATCTTCATTGGAGCGAACTTGTATTCGTTTATCCTCTTTTTTCATTTGAGAAGGACAGATTCTCCAACTCCTGGTTTCTTGGCTTCCTGCGAATTATGCCTAACTGGAGTCACAACACTTCCATGACTTTACGAAGAGATGACGAAATCGAGTCGAATGCAGTCTTTCGTTGAGCGATTCTGAACTTGTACGGACCAGTTTTGGGCGAAGATACGTAAGGCACGAATCACGAGGGAGTGGAGTTGATCGATGCTGAATCTGAAAACTCGAAAGATGCATCAAGAAAGACAACATCGATCGAGGTTGTCTTAAGAGTCATTGGTCTCATCGCCTCATGAAACTAGTTCATCTGCATCATACTTGGAGCATTACAGTTGGACGACAAAACTAAAAGTCTGCACCTCCTTCCTGATTATCCTGATTTCTAACATGTGGCAGTAATTGGTTATTTATTCTTGATCTTTGAAGATACTCCTAATTATTGCGGATGTTCATAGTCACTGGGATCTGAATCACTGGGGATATTCCCACTCACTAGGGGGCTTATATTCTCAAATCATTAGGGACGCAGTGCAAGGACTCTGTATTAAACATGCGAAACTTCCGGGGTATAACTTCTGGGTATACATGCTGCTGAAAGCCTTTATAGGAAAGTGATCCCTCTATTGTTTCCCTAGGTCCCTACGACGCCAGTCCATATGCATGCCACCCACTCCCATGATATCGGGCTTTTTTCGCAGGCCCTGTATATGCCGCCGTGGGGATATCTCAAACAACCATATAACTCCTGACAAGAAACAAAGCCCCTTTTTCAAGAGAAGCCCCTTATATGGCTCCCCGCCTATGCACCAGATGAAACCTTTCCCTCCTTTTTATAGCGTATACCGCAAAACTGCGGAAAGTAATGCCCAAACTCCAACCGCCCGTTCCTCAGGCGGCACCCTCATCGATGGCCTCGCTTCCACCCATGTATGCTTGAAACCTCTCTCTATCCCTTTGTGCCTGCGACTTCTTCGCCGTAGACTTCTTCTTGGGAGGGGCCTTGGCAGGGGCCATGGGAGCGGCCCTGGGAGCAGCCTTGGGAGCGGCCTTGGGAGCGGCAGCTTGGGTGTGCACCACTCTCGGCTGAGGTCTCTGAATCGGAGGGGGCATGGGAGCGCGAGTGCCAGCGGCATTGCGAGCTCCAATGACATCAGCTGGGCCCTCGTCCACCTCCTCGGCTGGTCCCTCATCCACCTCATCCTCTGGTCTCTCGTCCACTTCATCCGCCGGGCCTTCATCCACTTCAGCTGCAGGGCCCTGCTTGTTGGCATCGACCTCTGTCATCGCACCACCCTGTCCCTTCGCCTTATTCACCGACGCACGAATCCCCAATCTCTTCGCCTCCTCCGCCTTCTTTTTCTCCTCGTCATATCTCTTTTCTTCCGCATCATGGTCCGCCTGGCGACGTTCCAGCTCCGCGTTAATCACCTCCGCATCCTCCAGCTTCAGTCCACTCTCCTGCTCATACTCTTCAAGATCCACGGGCATCATGCCAGTCAGCGCCTCCTTGATCGCGTCTGGATTCTTCTTCTCCTCGCGATTGAACTTGAGCTTGACTTGACGTCTGTTACGACCAGGCAGCATCTTGCTGATCATCTCGAAATCCGTGCCGAACATACGTAAGCCTTGGTAGAACTTTTCGGTCTGCACTTCGTTCCAACCGTAGCTTTTGACGCGCTTAGAGTGCGTGTTGGAGGTGACGAGTCTGGTGAAGTCATCTTCTTCGACTTCTTCGATCTCGTCGTACTGCTGGTCGCGTGCGTGGCGGTCGAGTTGGAGCGCTGATTCATCGTAGACGATTTGACCGTTGATGACTCGCATTTTCGGGCCTCCCGCATATTCTGGATAAGTTCCCTCGTCATTCTCGCCTTCGCCTTCGCCTTCGACTTCGCCTTCACCTCCATCTTCGCCTTCACCCACGACTCCGTCCTGATTAGCCTCTGCGTTGGCATCTGGGGTGCCATCGCGAGGCCGAACACCATTAGCTATCTCCGCCCACTTCTTCTTCTCCTCGGCGACTTGGGCACGGCGCTCAGCGGCCTTTCTCTTAATCTCATCGTACTTGCTGAACTTCTTGCCAATCCTGAGATCTTTGGTAAGATCGCCCATCTTAAGTGCCTTCTGATCGATCTCTTCGTCTTCGGCCTCCGAAGGGGTGTCGGCACGCTTCGGACGACCACCCGACTTCTTGCGGGGTTTCTTGTCTGGACCCTTCTTGCGGCCTGTGGCTTCTTGTTCCTCTTCAACGGATGATACGACGGTATCTTCGTTGTTCTCGGCAACTCGACGTCTCTTCGCTGGTCGCTTGGCTCCATTTTTGGCAACAGCCGCTCCAGACTCATTTTCGTCGCCGTCCACATCCATAGAGTCTTCATCGTCTGGGGCAACATCACCTGGCCTGGGAGTGGCTGGCTCAAGTCCCTCGATGTATTCATTGAGCTGACCAGGAGTTGAGACATCTTCCTCTTCGTCAGCGTCGGCATCTCTAGGTCTCTTCTTTGAAGTTTTAGCCGGTCCTTTCGCGGGTGTTTTGGCGGCTGGCTTCTTTCGAGGTGCTCTGTGCTTAGCAGCTGCTTTCGTAGGCTTTGTAGCTTTCGCGGTTCCCGCTGCCTTCGTCGCCTTTTCAGCAGTTTTCTTCGCAGTTTTCTTGACCGGCTCTTCTGCTTCAGCTTCGGCATCGGCCTCTCTGGGTCTCTTGTTTGCGGTTTTGGCCGGCGCTCTTCCTTTTCCTTTGCTTGACGGTTCGGCAGGCGCAGGGGTTTGTGCTGCGATGAATTGGGCAATCTCATCTACGTCTGGCAAGCCGGGGGAGCTGTCTCGGTCAGCGGCCTGTGGAGTATTGTCTGCTGCAGTAGGATTGGTCTGGGTCGAGGCAGCAGCATTCTGCGGAGCTGATTGTGTCTTCTCTGGCTGAGCGGCTTTTGGCGGAGCTGCTTGAGTCTTCTCTGGCTGAGCGGCTTTCGGTGGAGCTGCTTGAGTCTTTTCTGGCTGAGCGGCTTTCGGTGGAGCTGCCTGAGTCTTCTTTGGCTGAGCATCCTTGGGCGCGGGTGCAGCTTGTGTAGACGCGGGTGTAGACTGTGGAGCTGCATGCTGCTTAGTTTCTGGAGCCTTTGCGGCTTGGCTTACAGAGGGCTGGGTTGGTGGTGGGGTAGCCTGTCGAGCGGCAGTAGGAGCAGAAATGCTGATCTGCTGAGCAACAGGAGGAGCCGCTTTCGATTTAGGAGATGCCAGAACAGCTGGCTTCGCTATTCCATTCTTAGCAGGGCTCTTGGCCTGGCTGGCGGCAGCTTGAGATTGTGTCGGTGGTGGGGTCTGTTGTCGTGTCGCGGCAGGTGTAGTTTTCGCCAGAGCCTGCGCAGACTGAGATTGAGTCGGTGGAGGTGAAAGAGCCTTGCCGTGAGTTTCCGCACTGGGACCGGCAGAGGTGGCAGTCGATGCGGACGCAGCAGCACCTCCGGGCGCATTTGGACGTTTCGGGGGCGCCTTGGGCTTGAAGGCCATGGCACCCTTCTTCTTGATCATCACCATGATGGGCGTGTGCTTGTTGGCGCAAGTCGTGTCGCAAGTGTGGTTTGCTGGGTCGTTGCGCAGTTATCGAACAATGGCTGGACGGCGCATGTGCAGTCGTGAAGTTGCAGTCTTGACTGTCTTGAATGTGTTGTGGGATCGAGAAGACGAATCGCGGCACACATATGAAAGAGATCAGAAATCCGTGCCGCTTATCGCGAATAATCCAGTCTCAGGCATCGTTGGTGGTCTGTGCACCGTGGACTTGAGACTTTCAATCGTCGTTTTCTACGACATGGAAGCCAAACTGGCTTTGTTACGAATTAAACAAGAATGCGTTCGTCGTCAGGACATAGTATTGGTTTATGAGAAATATCTCTGACTAATTAAAAGAAATATTATCAACTACCAGAATTGACTGGACTCATAGAACACACCATTCCACATGTCCTTCAAATTGGGCACGGCCCATCGCACCACGTGACCTCGAAGCGCTAGGACGCTAGCGTCGCTCCCGTCCTGAAGTTCTCGTTCCAAAGGACGACTTCAACTCTAGCGCACCGCCCCTGCAACACTCAACATCCAGCATCTCCACCCCGCCCAGCGTCAATCTCGGCCCTCAGTGCGCGTGGATGCGTCGGCTGAGCTTCTCAGGCTCCAAGAAGTGAGCGCGTCGTTGCGCCATCTCTAATGAAGCTGGCTGCTCAGACCGTGGCACCCCTTCCCTCCTCTTCCATCAGCAAGATGGAGGACCGGAAGAGACCTGCGGCCCACAGCGCCGATGACCTCGCGCCTCCAACCAAGAGACAAGCCACCAATGGCAGCAAGGCTTCCGCTGACTCGGACCTCCCCTGGAAAGATGACCTCGAGGTGAGTGTCACACGACCGCTGTCCATTGCGGCTCCATTCCATTATTCTACGACGTGCTACGAGGGTGGCGGTGTGTACTGCTCAATTCGTCTGGCTGAAGTATCCTCTACTTGATGTCCATAGCGATGCTAATGTGCGCCTTGCTGCCGATAGCTTGGCTAGACCCAGCTACACATCTTCCCCGCTTGGCTCCCCGTGTCTATAAAGCCGGTCAACCACCCTCCTCTTGCACGTCCAACACTTTCATACTGTCATCTGCGGGAGCCGTTGCTGACGTTGGGGGATCTACAGTACTACCAGAAGGATGCGATATACCGGCAGATGCTCGACTACAAGCGCGAGAAGGCTATTATCGAATCCCAATTGAGAGATGTTCAGAAGCGGTCCACCGACCACGATGATCATTTGCGAGTCATAGATGCCTGGTGGTCACAGGTAGGTCCATACCTGTCTCGGGGCCTGAGGAGCAAATCACTGACGGTTGTAGCTACTGGACGAAGTACGACTGCTTTCCGGCACTGCCAACCCAGACTCGTTGACCGCCGAAGGTGAGCGCCAATGAATACCCGAATTACATGTCACACTGCTTACGGCAATTCGCAGTTACATTCCCTACCGCCACCGATTTCAGTGATAGCGATGTGTTCTCCCATCACTTGGAATCCAAAGCCAAAGAGATCAAGAAAAGTGTCTCGGAAATCCTGGCCAATATTACCGCTTCTAGTGACAAGCCCTCGTTGGACGTACAGGAGCTCCGAGCCAGCCTCAACAAATTACTCGCATGGCAGAAGGACCACATGGTACAATTCGACCGATTGAAGACCGAAAAAGAGCAATTGGTCGAGAATCTCGAGACAGCATCCTTGCGGTATTTGAAGGCGGAAAAGAAGGCAGATCGCGCCAAGAGTGTAGCGGTGGCAAGGGTGGAGCAACAGGCCATTCGAAGCTCGAGTAATGATGCAGGTAGTGGCATTGGCGGTCCAGAAAATGGCTCGTCAACGGAGGCCATGAACGGTGTTCAGCATGACGACGGATCGTCGCAGTCAGCTCTGAAAGAAGCCAATGCAGTTCTTGCGAAACAAAAGGAACAGCTCGATACCCTGCTTACGGAGAACAAGACACTGACAGAGAAGCTGACCGAGCTTAATGTGAAGCTTTCAGGTCTAACGGACGACGATTACGCCAAGACGGAACTGTTCAAACAGATCAGGACCCAGCACGAAGATGTTATCAAGCGCATTAACACTCTGGAAGCAACCAATATTCAGCTGAGAGAAGAGGCCGAGAGACTCCAAGCTGAGCGCACGGCTTACCACAACCAGGTCGATGCGGAAGCTGAGGTAGTTACCAGCGAACTGGAGACACAGAATGCACAGCTCAGCCAAGATCTGAATAGGATCAGAGGAGTTCGGGACGAACTCCAGGCAGAAGTGTTAATATTGAAGGCTGCTCAAACTCAAGAGCGACATGCGACCGACCATATGAAAGAGCTGGTGTCTAGCATGCAACATGACATCTCGACCCTGGACAGCGAGGTCAAAGGGTTGAAAGCAGAACTGAAACCAGGCGACAAACCAGGCGACCCACCAGCAGTCCCGCCTGGTATCGATAGTCTTGGTCTCGAGGAACTCCGACAGAGATATGCTGTACTCGAACAAAATTTCGAATCGGTTAATAAGGAATTGCCCGGGATGGAGAAAGCATACAGGAAAGCCACTCTTCTGGCATCGAAGAAGGTTTTGGATTTCGAGGCTCTTGAGACCAAGGTTTCGATGTTGCTCGCCGAGAAGACAAAAGCCGACCAAAAGTACTTTGCAGCTCGAAAAGATATGGAGAATCGGTTGGCCGAGACCAGGAGCCTGAAAACGCAGAACGGCAGGAGCTCCGAGATCATAACCCAACTCAAAGATACTTCGGACGCGCAGCGAGCGCTTATCTCAAATCTCGAAAAGCAGCTGAGCGAACTGAAGCATGCCAATGAAAGAGCCGTAGCAGAGCAGAAGAAGGCCGAAACCTTAGCTTCCATCCACACATCGAAAGTCGAGGACTACAAGAAGCAAGTTGCGAATCTGGAATTGGAGCTGAAGTCGAAGGACAGCGGTAATGCGGCAGCCAAGGCGCACTCGCAATCAGTCGAGCGGGAACTCGAACGACTCCTAGTCAAGCTTGAAGAGACCAAGAAAGAGAAGGAGTCATACAGGATGAAGAGCCAGCAGAACTCATCTCAAGAAGAGGAAGCTTTGAGGGTAAGACTTCTATTCGCCCTCAATTTTTGTCTTTCAACCAAATGCTAACATTGTGACACAGCATATTGCACTCTGCCCAATCTGCCGCTCGAACCTGAAGAATACGACGTTGAAGACGTGCGGCCACGTGTTCTGCAACAAGTGCATCGACGACCGCATTTCCAACCGCATGCGCAAGTGCCCCAGCTGCGCCAAGTCCTTCGACAAGATGGACTTGATGGCTGTCCACTTGTAAATGAGCTGAAAGATGTTCCGCTTTACTTAGGTCCGGTTCGACTACCTGAAATCTTCCAAATTACTTGGACCTGTCGAATTCTCAGAATCGCGTTCCTCGGGCTCGCTTGGCTTGGCAATGATGTCTTGTACGAAAAGGGAGTTTGCATTCGGAAAAGGGCGTTGTCAGATCGGGGTTCACGAATTGCCATCAGTGCCTTGGGTTTCTGGCACTGCACAAGCATATTTATGCTCGGGTCGGTTGTTGTGGACTGTCAATATGCGATCCTGACGGTCCGGCGAAACGTGGAACAATGCTTGTGTTCTGGCAAGCGTGTTGTACATTACTTCTCTTCTGGCTGTCTTGTCAGACTTCTTTCCTCGGAGTCTCAAGGCCCCCGAATTCTGCGAAAACCTTCGCGTCGAGCGTCCCTGCCGATTGCTCTCGAATGTTTTTGAGGAAACGGCCCTTCGGATCGACACATCTGCATGCGCACCGGGCTATCTCTTCTGAGACGCTGCGCATGCTGCGCTATCGTGCTCTGTCACGCTTTTTCTGAAAGTACGTCCAGGCTGATTGTCTGGGGTGGCTTCGGTAGCACTGTACTTATAGTTCATTCAGAGATACCAATCAAATTAAATTCGATTCAAAGATCTTATAGACCTTTGCAAAAAGTTGCGGTGACATGTAAAAGGTAGAGCGGGATGCGGCTGAGATCAGCGGGTGCTAATTTTCTCAATTACTTGGAATCCGAATGGATATGGTCCTAGTGGCTAGTTGTTGGGAATCTGTCCGGCTACTTGGAGTATTTCCAATCACTAGTTGGCATATTCCCAGTAATTTGGGATATTTCCAATAATTCAGGATGCTTTCAAGGATTCAGACATCCCCCATTAATTCGCCATATTGCGAATTACCTGGAACGAATTGCCCGTCGATGAAAGAGCGTCTAATCCCACCATCTCATCCGATATCCTACACATTCTCTACCGCCGACTCGTCGATCCAAAGCCCGTACTCTCATACCTTGGCGAGCTCCCCGAACTACTACTGCTACTCGTACTCCTCCCTCCACTATAGCTCGGCCCCTGCGTTCCATATCCCCCTGTGTTTCCTCCCCATCCCCCACCACCAAACAACCCCCCTGTCCTCTGCTGCGGCACCTCCTGCCTCCCGCCCCTATTCCCCGCCAAATACCCCGCTGCCGCTCCACCCAACGCACCGCTCCAGAATCCTGGCCTCCACGCTTCACCTCTAGCTGGCCCAGGATTCGCTCTTGGGTGCGACCACCGCTTTCCTCCTCCAGGCGTGTAAGGCGGCGGTGGATCATCAAACGGATCATTCCCACCTCCTCCTCCGCCGCCGCCGCCAAAACCGCCCCATCCACCTCCACCAACGGGGCGTCCGTCGGGACTTAAAAGGGCGTTGCGCTGGCGTGCCATACATGCTGAGTAGATAATCCAACCTAGCACGCCTACGAAAATAAGCATGAAGAGGACGCCTGGCCAGTCTGCGCCTTCGTGTTTGGAGGGTGAGTCGAACCAGCCGCCTTTGCCGTATTTTTCTTCGCCTTTGTCGGTGAGGAGGAGGCGGTATTCGACACCGCAGGAGCCTTTGAGTACGTATTCATCATCGGAGGAATCGTAGCCTTCGCAGATTACGTCGGTGGAACCGAGCTTGAACTCCTCAGGTAACGAAGCCACGCATGTCCATTCGATATCCTCTGAGCTGTAGGAACTACCAGTGTTGGTGCAGCGCATGGTTGGGACCTCATAGTGTTTGCAGCCGGCGCCGCCGATGCATTTTAGTTGTGGCACCGCTGGGACACGGCGGTGAGCTGTCGGTTTGTTTGCGTGTAGGGTGAGGGATTGGATGGATGACAGGAGGATCGCGTTGCGGGGTTTGGAGGCGGTGAGGGAGGGGGTGATGAGGAGGAGAAGGGCGAGGGTTGTTGGGATTGAGAAATGCATGGTGGTTTGATGCTCCGGGGTTTGTCTCGAGTTTCTGGTCTCGATGGATAATGAGGGGCCGTCCAAGTAGTCCAGATGCGCTTTTAAGTCGTAGAAATCAATCCGAGTCCAAGGTACATTTTCCCCTTCAAATTGCCTCGGATGGATTGGTAGGTATCTTCTTTCCCTATATCGTAGGTCCAAGCGGAGGCTCAAGTGTAGCGCTGTAGGTGGTGTGGAAAGGAGTTGACAGACAATCCAGATCGACGAAATCGATGGAATCCTTGGCATGTAGCGATGACGTCGACCCCGGGCCCAGACTGCCTAGCGGTCCCGGCGTACATGTATGTCGCTGGTCCCCGCAAAGGCTAAAACGGCGACCCCAGTCCGCAAACCCCGCTAAGTCCCCGAATACGCACTTCGACCTGCAACGTCTGACGATGGTCCGCTACCGAACATCAATCCACTATTTCAATACTCCGTCTCCCTCAGGCAATCCGCAATTTTTCTCTTCTCGGGCTCTCCGGCTCCCACAAGGCTTAGTGCACGTTTCAAATTCTACATAAACTCCCGGTCTGGGCCTTCCTGCTGTCGCAAACTCTCATCACCACCAAGGAGAGAGACTTGCACGTGCCAGCCTCCGCCGACCTCACAAGCCAAAGTCTGCTAAACTCAGCCTCCCTCACCGTCCCCCACCACGTCAATTCCCTTTCCTCCGCGCCCCCTGCTGGCCCCGAATCCTTGACAAAACTCACATCCTCTCTGGCAATGGGCCACGACTCATAGCACAATCACCAGCATGGGCAACAACCAGTCGCAGAACTCGGCCAAGCCAGCCTCTGGCTCGCCCGGAAGCGCTACTGCGGGCGCGGTCCATGGTTCCAACAGCTCCTCTAGCAAACGAGAACCCAGATTACCCCACAACCCCAATCACCGTGTCGCCGCGCCCCCGGAGCCCTCCCTAGCCCAGGCACGCGGCTCGACCGTCCCCGCCGGCCACCGCTCCACCCACTCGCAGTCCCGCCCCATCGGGCCCTTCGACATCCACTCCTCCCCGTCTCCCAACAGCCCCTCGCATGCCGAACACCAAGCCCGCTCAATCAAGAACGATGGCAAGAATGAACCCAGTAAGCCTGTTGCCGTTCCAGCCCACAACATCGAATCCTCGTCTCTGAGGAGTCAGCAATCTCAAACTGAGGACATCGAGCCCCGCGCCCCTCCTCAGGACATGTCCTATAACCTCACCCGTCCACCCAGACTCCCGCTCCCTATTGAGCAAGAAGTCCACACCCCGGGATCACCGTTCGTTGCGCCTGCTGATGCTGATGCTCCAGTACTCGACCCGGAAATCATTGAAGAGGGACTTGGACGCGCGAGCTCTACAATAAGCAGTGGAAGTGTTGATGAGGATGATGACGATGCGGAGCTTTTGATTGATCGGACGAAGGCCAATGTTCCGACGGTATTCGAGTGGCTTAGGGGTGGTGATAAGGTCTATGTTACGGGAACCATCTTTCAATGGAGCAAGAAATTTAGGCTGCATCCAGTGTATGTAATCCCCGTCTCCTTTCGTGTCAAAACCCCCTTCTGCTCCCTTTGTTAAACAGGACTCTTTTTCATCCCTAGTCTGCACGTCCCAGCAGAAGTGGGCAGATTATGCAGTCATCCGATCATGGTGGGTCAAATCTATAATTTTCGGGCTAAACAATCCACAGTGAAGGTCGGCCAGGAGTATTCTCAGCAACCATCCCCGTCCTCCCTGGAACCCATCATGTCCGATTCATAGTCGATGGCAACATGACACTCTCCCGCGACCTCCCCACAACCGTCGACTTCGGCAACAACCTCGTCAACTACATCGAGGTCAACCCCGACGACGTCCCCCAGCAACATTCATCCCAAGTATCCGACGCCGGCAGCGCGACCCCCTCAAATCCAGATCCCGAGAGCAAGCCGCCACCCGCTCGCACCAAGCCCGTCTTAGCTGACCAATACTACACCAACCAAATGCCTCGCTACTTGGTTGATATTGAGAGGCAGGAGGGTACGCCTGAGTACCAGTATGCGAGTGCTATCGTGGAGAAATTGCCGACGCCACCGAGTCTGCCTGGGTTTTTGGGGAAGCCGATCCTGAATGCTACGACGCCGATGAAGGATGACAACAGTGTGTTGAATATGCCCAACCACACTGTGCTTAATCATCTCGCAACGAGTAGCATTAGAAATAATGTGCTTGCTGTGTCGGGCACCACTAGGTATAAGAAGAAGGTATGCTTTGTGATGGTGAAGCAGATGGAGGCTTGTGCTAATTTGCGAATAGTATGTGACTACCATCATGTACACGCCTACTGCCGATGACTAGCTTGTACGCAGTCATCTTGAAGCAAAGGGCCGCTTTGAGGTATCCCTTGCTCGAAGCATCTGGGAAACCGCAAAGTAGTCTTTGCTGTCTGCTGGCAGATAGCCATCTCTCAGCCACTGGGCTGATCGACTGGATGACCGATATTAGGAGAGTGGCAACAGCGATATAAGCTGCTACCTTAATAGAGGGTTCGCGTGCGAGTTTCGGACGCGTTTGCGCTTTTACTGCTGTTGTTACCGGATACTGTTTGTGCTTCAGGCTAAGGGGGTTGGAGATGATGTGATGAGGATAAATCACATAGACATGGACCAGGGAGCTGGATATCTGGTGGATAGACAAACCCGTCTCGGGGTAAAGCTGCAGGTGATATGCAGTAAGTAGGCATCCATTTTAGTGGCGCCTCTTCTCTACTCTAGCATCGATGCTTAAAAAATGCAAAAAACAGTTTAAAATTGAGGTACAGCAGAAGAGAAACTGCGCAAATCCGTATACTTTTTGACATTTTACATTCAGACAGTTGATTTGGGAGGTTTGCCGTCGTACCTCTTTGGACAGTAGATGAGGTTTCACTTCTGGTCACCCGGGTTAGTAGAACTGCTTGAGAAATCAGAATAATATCAAGTTCCGATATCCAGCCTCTGGACTTGCAAATCTTGCTCGAATTCGAACTGCCATCATCAATCTCAAACACTTCTCAGCTTCTAATAATCTGGCGTCCCTTTCGTGTTCTATCAGACATCTCTGCTCCAAGCCTTGAGAGTGACGGATATTCGTAGACTTCGGACCCCGAGGTCGGTCGTATCCGAATCCTTGTTCACCGCCCTCGATATTCTGCCGTGCCCCTCCATCTCCAACTTTGAAGTTTCAACCTCGACTTCTCAAGCTCTCGCAAACCACAACCACGATCAGATCCCAACCCAAGAATTCCTCTACGCAGTCTCAAAGTATAAACCTCCAATCTCGAGCCCCCCAAGGCACGAAAACGTCGAAACCTTCTCTACCACCACACGCCCCCCACCAACCCTCATACCTCCAAACCCCCTCCACGATGTACGCAATCGGCCTCGAAGGCAGCGCCAACAAAATCGGCATCGGTATCATCCACCACCCATCCCCCACATCTACAAACCCCAATCCCCGCGCCGTCGTCCTCTCCAATCTCCGCCACACCTTCAACGCACCCCCCGGTTCCGGTTTTCTTCCCAAAGACACCGCCATCCACCACCGCCGCTGGGTCTGCACCCTCGTGCGTCAAGCGCTCGCCCACGCGCGCCTCCGCCCCTCTGACATTTCCGTAATCTGCTACACACGCGGTCCCGGCCTCGGGGCTCCCCTACGCTCTCTCGCTTTAGCAGCTAGGACATTAAGTTTGATGTGGGACGTGCCAATGGTGGGCGTAAATCACTGCGTAGGCCATATCGAGATGGGGCGGAGTATAACGGGCGCCGAAAATCCAGTTGTGCTTTATGTGAGTGGAGGCAATACGCAGGTTATTGCTTATGCGGAACAGCGATATCGGATTTTTGGCGAAGCGCTTGATATTGCGGTGGGGAATTGCTTGGATCGGTTTGCGCGGACGCTGAAGATTTCAAATGATCCGGCGCCGGGGTATAATATTGAGCAGTTGGCGAAGAAAGGGAAGGTGTTGGTGGATTTGCCGTATGCTGTTAAGGGCATGGATTGTTCTTTCAGCGGCATACTAGCATCAATCGACTTGATAGCCGGCGAATTGGAAAAAAACCCAGAAGCGCTGCTCGGCATGGGCGAAAACGGGGAGAAAGTGAAAGTTACGCGCGAGGATTTGTGTTTCAGTTTGCAGGAAACGGTGTATGCGATGTTGGTGGAGATTACGGAGAGGGCGATGGCGCATGTGGGGAGTAAACAGGTACTCATTGTGGGCGGTGTGGGGTGTAATCTGAGATTGCAGGAGATGATGGGGATTATGGCGAGGGAGAGGGGAGGGAGTGTGTTTGCTACTGATGAGAGGTTTTGTATTGATAATGGGATTATGATTGCGCATGCGGGGTTGCTGGCGTTTAGGGAGGGGGAAGTGACGGGGTTGGGGGATAGTACAACGACGCAGAGGTTTAGGACTGATGAGGTTTGGGTTAGGTGGAGGGATTGAGGGGGGAGAGGGTATCATATGTGCAGCTTGCGAGGGATCAAGGCTCTATACCCAGGAATAGCTAATTAGCTATGCTCTTGCTTCTCGTCTGGTCAAACAATAGAAAAGAGGCTTACATGCACGTGGAATTTGAAAAGGAGCAATAGGTAGATGACAACGCTCATGAAATGAAGACCGAGTCAGACTGTCAGACAGTCGTGCTTCAATTTTCCAAGAATCCAATGCTCGACACAACTAACGAGGAACTCTGATTATCGAGAGAGCCAGGCTATGAGCATTTGTTAAAAAAACATCCTCATGTGTCGTCATATGTCCTTTCCTCCTTGAAGTCATCGGCGGTGTGATATCACAGTTCTACATGCACGTACTTTGGCAATCAGGGTTCAGCCTCGTCACTTCAAACATAAGGCTCAATAATTAAGCTTGCGGCCACGCCCACGCTACTCCAGCCGCGTCGGCCGAGTCCCACGGTCCCACCACACTTTAGCCCTCTCTCTCATAAATCCTTCACAACCCGACTCATTTTCCACCATCTGTCATTTTCCGACACCCCCTGCTCACCACCACCCCTTTCCTCCTTCCAGAACTCTTCTATTCTCCAGTTCACGCCAACTCTTCAAAGAACTTTTGGAAAAGCTTCGGAGAACGCAAAGATGGATGCACAGGATGACTTTGAGAAAAAGTCCCAGGACCTGCTGAGATGGGCGGAGCAGATTGGGATTCAGATCAGTCCGAAGTTGGCGCTGAGGGATCTGAGGCATGTCGGGCAGGGGAGAGGATGCGGTATGTGAAGTGTCTTGTCCTTCTCTTTCAAACATTTCACATAGCTTTTACGGATGTTCGAGTGGTGAGGCAGTATGACGAAGACGAGGATGAGCTGCGCTGACGAGCACGACTTGTGACAGTGGCCAAGGAGCGATTCGAGACCGATGAACTCATACTCAGCATACCAAGAAACGCCGTCTTCAACCTCGAGAACTGGAAAAGCCAGGAACAACGAGATCCGAGGCTTCCGCTGGATATGCTGGAGAGTGTGCCGAGTTGGCTGGTATGGATATGACTTTCTGCTTTTCGACGAGTCTTCGCTTGCTTCATCCATTACTTTTCACAGTCGTGGCCACACGCCTTGCGATAGATCGGACATTACAGACTGTTCCAGCCGACTTTCATCCAACAAACCACTTCACGCAAAATTCTCTAGCACAACCTTCGATCCGCAAACTCGCTCATCGCTAACAAACACCCAGGCACTCGCAGTCCTCCTCATGCTCGAAAGCGCCAAGCCCTCCTCCCCACTCTCCCCCTACCTCGCCATCCTGCCCGCTACACTAGACAGCCTCGTCTTCTGGACGCCCTCCGAACTCTCTGAGTTACAAGCCAGCGCCCAAGTCCACAAGATCGGCAAAGCTGGCGCCGAAGAGCTTTTCCACAAGCACATCGCCCCGCTGAACATCGAGGGCTTCACCCTCGAGCTGTTTCATCGCATGGCTTCCATCGTCACAGCCTACGCTTTCGACGTTCCCAAGACCACTCCCAATCCCAACGAAAATGAAAATGGAAGAAACGGCGAAGAAGAAGAGTTGGAAGATGATGTCGAAGAAGAGATTTCACTGACTTTGATACCGATGGCTGATATGCTAAACCTCAGCTCAGAACACTACAACGCCCAGCTCGACTGCGATACCGAAAACCTCGAAATGCGCGCTGTGAAACCCATCGAAGCCGGCGAGCAGATATTCAATGACAGTGGCCCGCTGCCTCGCTCTGATGTTTTGCGCCGCTCTGGCTATGTTTCCAACGAGACGACATTCGATGTTGTCGAAATATCTACCGACCTCGTTCTCGCCGCCGTACGCGACTCCGGCAAGCTCAGTGACTCGGAACTCGAAGCACGCCTCGAAGTCGCAAAACGCGAAGACGTTTTCGACGACGGCTATGTCCTGGGAAGAGCAAGAGAGGACGAGCCGAGTATTCCGGAGGAACTCATCGGTTTGACCTATCTCCTTCTACTCGACCAAACAACCTTCAATAAAATCGCCGAAGGAAAGAAAGACTTACCTAGTAAGCGTGAGAAAATGGCGACAAAGGAAGTGGGCGAGGTGCTGCGGCTGGCGCTGGCAAAGAGGGAGAAAGAATATGGAACGACGCTAGAGGAAGATAAGAGGATTCTGAAGAAGTATGAGGAGGAAGAGAAAAGGGAGGGTGACTGGCAGTGGCTGAGGAGAACGCAGATGGGGATTGCGGTAAGGATGAGTGAGAAGGAGGTGCTGATGGAGGGGAGGGAGGAGGCGGGGGGGTTTGGGGGTGGGCGGGGTAAGAGGGGAAATGAGGATGGGGAGGAGATGGGTGGGAAGAAGGCGAGGTTGGGGTGAGGTGGACGAGTCGTTACGAAAAGGAAGCGGAAAATCGAAGGATCTTCAACGACTGTGGCGTAACCAAATCCGGGGACGGCGACTCGAAGCTGAGCTATGGTGGACGACATCAGTACAGAATCAGGAATGGAGGAGAAACATCCAAGGGATGATCGACGGCTTTTGAGAGGTACATCGGGACAGAAGAAGTCTGCATATCCTTTTGCAGACAACATTCAAGTGGCTCACAGGGTATGCAGACTCCCCCTTTTATTTGCTCCTCGCATTGCTGTACGATCACTAACACACAAAAGTATCACCTGATAGTCAAGGGCTGTCTGTATCATGTGAAGTTCACCTGTTATTGTGTTAATTGCTCGCTTGTGAATCTTTAGTTGAGATTCTACTGTTCTCCATCAGAAAGTCTGGCTCTCAAATTCGGGCTGTTCAGCCATCAGGAGACTAATATACACAGCAGCACGATCGTCACGACAAATATAAAGTTTCAAAATGACGGTCAAGGGCCGACTGTAGTATCACACAAAGTCTCATCATGACTGTTCAATTATCTCAATTTTGCTTGTTGGGAATCTAAGTTGATTCTCCTATTCCTTCTCGCTTCTCCATCAGAAGTGCGGCTTTCAAAGTTCAGCCACCAGGAGAACTATTATACAATATACACGCAAGCTCTCATCAGCTCTTCTCAAGCTCTTTCCATTCCATATGCTCCATTCTCCATTCTCAATCTCAAAGCAAACGAACTCAAGTGGTATCATAGACTCCGCGAAAAGACAGCCGCACGCATTCCGAAAGTTTTCCATCCATCCATAACGCCGCCCCATCATGACATTCATTTGTCATGGCTGTTTTTCAAAGTCCCTTCCGCGAGAACGCCATCGCAAGCAGAAGTACAGTTTACAAGTGTTTTATACAGGTTGTTGAAAGAAGAAGATCCAGCGAATCGAAGAAGTGTGTGTGGATCTGGAGGGGAGAATTCGCCAAGTGGCAAGGAGGTGAGTAGGTGGGTGAGGTGGGTGTGGAGATGTTGAGCTCGAAGTGTGTTGAGCTCGAAAGTAAGACCAGGCGTGTAGGCTAAGGTGGCCTGTGTTTTCTCTTCCCGTTGATGAAGTGTGACAGTAGTGTACACGAGAAAGAGACAAGAAGCAAGCCGGTAGTTCCGTCAAACTCTGTTGATATAGGGTGGTGTTCTTCAACGATGGTCTTCTCGCTGATGGGTGTCCGCTCGTAGTAGGCGAGTCGAAATAGAACATCAGTGCGAACTCAGAAGAAGGTCAGAACAAGATAAGCTCAAGCTCGTCTAGTTGGACGTAGCCGCTCTCTGCGTTGCAACAGCCTGAGCAGCTCGCTGAGCTTGCGCGCCAACAGGATTGGAAGCTCCAGCAGTAGCACCTACAGCACCCGGAGTCTGCGCATTTGCTGCATTTCCAGCGTGTCCAGGCTGCTCAAGTGGCACCGGACGTCGCTGCACCATAGGCGTATACGGGTACTTCGATCTGAATCTCATCAGGTCCATGCTATACGCATCCACCACAATGGTGTCGGAGTCCTCATCATCACTATGGTCATATTTATGCGGGTCCTGTTTTTTCCAAGGGTTGGCAGAAGGGTTGTTTGCGAAAGGGCTGTTTTCCATCTCTACATCCTCGTCCTCGTCGTGGTAGTAGTTGATGCGTGGAATATGTTTTCTGTCAATGAAGAGGCGACCGTCTCTGCCGATGCGGCGCCGGTATGCGGGTTGGCTGGCGATGTCAGCACGGTCTTCGGGGGGCGAGGCGTAGCGGAACTCGTCGTACGAGCGCTTCTTTGAAGACTGCCTTTCGGGAGACGGAGAAGCGGCGCGAGATTCGTCAAGTGGAGTCTCGGCTTCGGCGGATGCGGGGGGAGTGATGGGGTATTGAGCAGTAGTGGCAGGACGGTATGCCGAGTCGGCATCCTGGCCATCAACAGGAGACAAGGGCGCTCGAGTGAGGTCGATGTGGTTCTTGTTCCACGCCTTGTGCTGCTCCACCTTGGATGCGATCTCGCGGTTCATCTCATTCTCCTTCTGATCCTTCCAGAACTGCAGCTGCACCATATCAGTTTCGATCTGTCGTCCGTCAGGCAGTCGAGCAGGAGCACGCATCTGCTGGCCTGGCCTGGAAAGCTGCGGTACATCCTCGCGTCTGCGTCTCTGGGGACGCTCGTTAATAAGGTCTCCATCGTCATTCTTGATGCCGAGTCGCCTCTTGGTTTCCTTGACTCTTTTGCGCGCACCGAAAATAGCCTTATCGGAGGCGAAGAGGGACCTTTTGATGATCTCGCGCGTGTGTGCCATACTTGCTATGCCACGGCCGTCCTCGATCTCTCTCCGGAGACGTCGGAGCTTGTCAGTGGACTGGACATCGCGAGCACGGGTCTTGCGGGTCTGTCGGACGTCTCGGCGGCGGAAACAGACGTATGGGTCGCCATCGTCGTTTTCTTGGTGAGTCTCAAATTTTAGGGATGGTTGGAGGGACTTGTTGTTGTTGTCTCGCCTCCTTGCGCGCCAGTGCTCGAAGATATCTTTGGCGAAAGCTTGCAGCTTCTTGTCCATGCGGTTCGACATGGCCTTTTCCATGGTCTCTAGTGAGAGCACGGTGTTGTCTACCGCGGCGAAGGGGATTTCTTCACCGGCGATCTTCTCGAAGAACTCCATGATGCGTTCGAAGTCATCTTCGCTGCATTGCTGGGCGGCGGGCTTCGAAGCGTTATAGGCGGTGAGGAAGGCATCGTCGGCTGTGGTCATATTATACTGGCAGCCGGTGCATTCCTCGACTGTCAGGGAGAATTTGATGTAAGTGTTAGAGTGAGGGAGCTTTGCGGAGTATAGTTTGTCATATTGTATGTCGGCGCTTTCAATAGTGGGGGGAGCGGGGACTTCGGCGGCGTGACCGCCGCCGTTGTTGGCGAGGGCGGCTTGCAAGTGGAGTTCCTGGGAGGATTGTTAGCACGGTGAGTCGACGAGCAGTGTTGCGTTGGAGCCATCGAAGCAGAGAGGCGGATATTATATATTGGCAGAGAGAGAAGGTAGGTGAGTTTCAAGGGGCAACAGGAGAAGGGGACAAAAGAGACAGACTTGGGTGAGTTGAATGGAGTTGGTGAAAGAGAAGGTGAGGAGGTGAATGGGATACACGCGCGTAAGCAACAACACCAACTGTGAGTCGGACGAGTGTGGAGTGAAGGTAGGCGGAGGGCCGAAGTTGAGGCAAACACCACGTGACACTCCACGTGGCGTTATGGTTGTGGCGGGCGCATCGCATCCGGCATGTGCTCTTTGGCCAAGCAACAATGACGCGACCAAGGAAATGGAACTCACATTTTCTTCGGACTTCTCAACGCCAGTCTCGTAAGTAGTTTCCGCATCACGAATGCGAATCAGCTCCTTATATTCAAGCGGTTCCAAGTCCCCTTCGCGCAGGATCGGCATGTCCTGTTTGGGGCCCAACTTGCGCTGGCGCACGGCGCGCCCAATCCCGGGCGCCATCGTGTCAGTTCTGAAAGCGAAAGCGAGCTCGCGGCTGAGCTGAGCGGAGGGCTGCACGCGACGGAAACGCCTCGGTATCGCGGCTGAAAATTGTATGTACTTGTAGCGCCGAGAATGCGACGATGCGCGATGTAATTTTTGCGTCGCGGAGTGATGGTGGCGAAGAGCTTTTGATGGATCTGCGAGCGTTGCGCCGACGTGGTGGTGAGGTCGCTGAGGGCTGCAATTTTTGCGGGTGCAGGTGCGGAGGGCGCGTTGGCCGATTGCGAACCAGCCGGCTGTGGCATTTGGGCGTGGTGCCTGATGCGTGAGGTGTCGATGCGATAGCGAGAGCGAGGGGGGACGGTGATTGGCTGCGCTATTGTTGAGGCACAATGCTACGCTGTTTATTCAGGAACCATTGTGGAATTGACTTTTGTCTATTCTACCTCGGTGCACATCATTCGCAGTATTGCAGATTATTCGTATTATGATTCTCCAGTGCCGTGGAATGAATGACTTGGTTCCAGATGCTGATCATCTCGAAGTCCGGTTCGGAGCCTCGCCACCGAGATGTAAACTGATGTTCTCAGCCTCGTCGCAAGCCGAACTCTTCCTCCAATTCCCATCGCAACTTTTCACAATGCCATGTTGCGCTCTCCCCTGAGCAATGTGAGGAATGCATTGAGAACCATGACCATGACGAGTGCGCCGAGAGTGAGGGCGCCGCCCAAGAATCCCCTGATCGTCGTCGTTGGCGCGACGGGGACGGGGAAGAGCCAGGTATTTCTGCTTCTCTCGTTCGATCATGATCGTGTTGCATGATTCCCGCTCTCAAGACGTTCGAATCTTTGAAGCTCTTGCTGGGCGTCTCATACCTCTATCTCCAGGATTTTCGAACCTTGGATGTTGATTCTTGCTGTTCTCCACACTTTCGCAGCTCCCAACTGTCTTAACCATCTCCAATGCTCATATTCTCAGATGCGATATCCTCGCACCTCAACATGAATATTTGCATGAATATTTGCTCCCGAATCTACTTGAAATTGGACATCTAAAAATCTGACTTCTGCTAACTCTCAACTCCTACAACTAGTTGGCGGTACATCTCGCAGAGAGATTCCACGGCGAAATCATCAACGCCGACGCCATGCAACTCTACGCCGGTCTTCCTGTTATTACGAATAAGATCACGCCCGAAGAAACGAAGAACATCCCCCATCACCTCCTCTCCTCCATCCCTCTTGATGCCGAAACCTGGACTGTGGGCGAATACCGCCGCGAAGCACGCAAAACGATTGCTGAAATACGAAGTAGAAATAACATACCGGTGTTGGTTGGAGGGACGACTTATTATGTCCAGGGTACCGTGTTTGAGGACCAGCTCGTGGGAAATCCCAACGGTACAGATAATGAAGGTGGTGCTGGAAGAGAAGAACATGGAGCTGGGCCTGGAAACGCTGATGAAGGAGATGGGAAAACCGATGGGAAAATTCAGGGAGGGAAGGCGGAGGAGTTGGATACGGAAAGTACGGAAAGCTTGCTGGAAAGACTAAGAGAAGCTGATCCGGTCATGGCGGATAGATGGCATCCGAGTGACCGGAGGAAGATAAAAAGGAGTCTGGAAATCTTTCTGACGACGGGACGGCCGGCGAGTGAGATTTATGCGGAGCAGGAAGCGAAGAGAGCGAAAACGCCGCCGAACCAAGGACAGGAGGAGAATGCAAATGACGGTGACGTGATGAACGGGAACAGAATGGAGGATGGGAATAGGGAGGAGGAACAAGACGATGTCCTTTTCTTCTGGATCCATGCCGACCACGAAGTGCTAAAACCGCGACTCGATAAGAGGGTCGATAAAATGATGGAAGCTGGCATGTTGGAAGAGGTCTGGGACTTGAATAAGTTTCTGGATGAACAGATTGCTACGGGGAAAGAAGTCGACAAAACGCGCGGTATCTGGGCTAGCATTGGATGGAAAGAATTTGAGTGCTATGTGCAAGCTTCGAAGCGTGGAGATGCGGCAGAAAAGGAGCTTGAGACGAAGAAAGCAGAGGGTATCGAGCAGACGAAGGCGGCTACGAGACAATATGCGAAGAGACAAGTGCGCTGGATTAAAGTGAAATTGATGGGCGCGTTGGAGGAGAGAGGGAAGGAGTGGAAGGAGAAGCTGTTTCTGCTCGATGGGTCGGATTTGGAGATGTTTGATGAGGAGGTACAGGGGAAGGCGACAGAGGTCATCCAAAAGTTCCTGGCAGGGGAAGACTTGCCGCAACCGGAGACGCTGTCGACTGCGGCGGAGAGAATGCTGAGGGTAAAGGAAGAAGATGGGAGGGGGAATAGGGGCGCTTTTGTTAGGAAGGTTTGTGAGGGCTGCGGGGTTACGACTGTTACTGAGTTGGGGTGGGAACAGCATGTGAATAGTAGGGGGCATAGGAGCATGCTGAAGGCGAAAGAGAAGAAAGCAAAGAAACTCTGGGGATGGAAGAAGGAGGGGAGTGTGGGAGAGGGTGGGAGAGGCGCTGGAGGGGCTGCGGATTTGCGTGGAGGGAGAGGAAGAACATAGCGAAGAGCCCATCGAGGTGACTTGAAATATTTTCTCGTGCCTTGGCAGGATATGGATGGGATTTCCGTGATCATAAGCCTCGACCTGCCGAATAGCAGCCGGATGGCCACGGAAAAGACAACCCATGTTTGCTTAAAATGAAGCTGGCAAAGGTCGGAAAGGAGTTATACGAAGAAGCATCGAGGCTGGTGAAGGTCTCTATCATACCTGTCCAGCAAGCCCACCTATCTTCTTCACACTCACTGATCGACCGAACATCTCATTTCTCACGGGCGCTGATGACATTCCGCTCGAAGCCCCACTTGGGTGTGGCATAAAGCCAGCGCAGTTCTCCGACTGAAGACCTCAAACCACACAAGCTTCTCCGGGAAGACTCAGTTTGCTCCTTTGCGCTTCGGCGCGCGGCCAGACTCTGTAGATAACAGATATATGGCAACAAATAATGGGACTGAGGGGGCAGCTGGAGATCGTGAGATGTGGATGTGTATGGGGTTTTGCTGGCGCTTGGTGAGCTGGGGGGACGGTGGGGTGGAGGGGAAAGTGTAGTCTAGGGGTGCGGAGGGGACTTTAGAGTGGTCCGGACGAATGATGTGCAACAAAAGTCACGAATTAAAAAGTAGTACACGCGTGTGGTTTGGACCGGGATTCTATTTCTGCGTGGGGACGAAGTTTCTAGGAGCTCTAAACACCGGAAACTCTTCAAATTCCCAAGAAGAGCCTAGCTATCGCTTCCACCCACGTCTCTCAATCCATATTCCCGATCCCAAATCCCAGACAACCTGTGGGTATCATGACTTCCGACGAAGCCCCATAACACCCCCATCATTGAAACGCCAGGCCGGAGAGTATATTTACAAGTGTTGGTACAGTTTGAAAAGAAGAAGACCCGGCGAGAAGAGAAGAGGTGTGAAGCTAGGTGGTGAAGCAGGACGTTGAGAAGATGCGTAGTAGCGATGAGGCGAACTGATGGCGACGGGGTTTTGATCTTGATTCTCTCGAGTCGGGATCTTGTATCTCAGCAGCACAATGCCTCTCAATGCCCGAAAGCCCTGCCAGAGCTTCTGAAGTTGTCGTCCTACAGAGTACACCAGCTTGGATCATAACAATGATCCAAAAAGTTCCAGAGAATCTCCACCGCCTCATCCTCCAACTCCAGCGCAACATCATGACCCTTCGCAAACTGCTTACTATACGAGTCCACCCACGGAGCTGTCTTCTCGGCAGCATTCCTCGTCAACAGCATGAAGATGTACCAGAACGCAATTCCTTGGGGAGCGTTGGACAAATCGACGCGCAGCTTGTCCTCCACACTCTTACGCCAGTGGGGGTATTGCTCCGTGGACGTGCCGTCAAAGTGACCGGGATGCTCGAGTTGTGGAGAGGGCGGGTAGTAGTCGGAGATTGCATCAGGGTAGGCGGGGTCGTAGAAGTCGATGGCGAGCTTGATGCGCATTTGGAGCATCCAGACGTCGATCTTGGGGTAGCGAGATTGGCTGACGAACTTTGGGGGGTCGGGGAGGAGGGATTGGCGGGGGAAGAGGCGTCGGTAGATTTGGCGGAGCTCGTGGGGCGGGAGGAGCTGGACGAGGTCTGGCTGTTGAGCGAGCACGCTGTGGAGCTCCTTTTGCTTCTCGTCGAGGGATTTGGTGTTGGGGGAGATCTCTTGACGCGCCAGGGCCTCGAGGGTGTCTCGGAGGATTTGGCCGTCCATGGTCGCTGAGTTTTGCGGTGGGATCGCGAGACTTGAGGATGGAGGGGCGCGGTGGTGGAGCTGCGGAAGGAAGCGCGCTTTGCTTTTGTCCCTTGGACCGATGAAACTGAGGCGCTTTCTTGACCTGCGTTGAACCCGACAGGCGAACGCGGTTACGGTAGTTTGGAGGAGGTTGAGTGAAGCAAACCAGGTAAACAATCGCTTGCAGGGTCTGGGTCAAAAGCCGTCTCAAGCGGAGCTCAAAACAGCGCCTCAGCCTCACGGATGTGGACATCCGGGTCCTGTCGGATGCGGAGCTCTTTGCGTTCTTGTTGTGACGGCGAGATCGCGGATTGACGTTGGTTGCTTGGACCGGCGAGTGGTCTTCGGTCGGACCACCACTTTTCGTGAACACTGAATCGAACGAGCTGAGCGCTCTCCGACATGTGGAACATCTTCAAGTTCGCTGGCTCGACCTCAAACAAAGCTTCTTTTGGTGACGGTGGTGTAGACTGTTGGAGAAAGGCAGTCTGGTAGGTGAAGAAGAGGAAGACGACGTCTCTTGTGGAGTCTGTGGAGATTTAGTTGAGGCCTGAAGGAGAGAGGGTGGGAAGTGGAAGAAGAGGTACCCTTAAGTACTCGAGGCAGCCTGGTAGGTGAAGGACAGGAAGACGAGGACTCTTGTGGAGTATGTGGAGATGTGGTTGATGTCTGAAGGGGAGAGGGTGGGAAGTGGAAGAAGAGGTGTTCTTAAGTACCCGAGTACACCGGACCGGACTGGAGCAACTTCAAGTAGGTTGAACTTCAATACCGACCGCTCTCATCGATTAGCGGCCGGTAATGCCCCACACATGTACTTTCCCAGAGTCGGTGTTCTACAAGAAGCAGCGGTATACAGTCAGCGAGGATCCGCCCAAGCATATTTTGGTCTTCGACGTTGATGTCTGGGACCTTGCCAGATGAGGAGAGGTTTCCCGGTGGGGATGTGCTCACAAGCTGTATATGGTCGCCGAAATGATGGATGTGCGTGCCAGAGTGACGATTAAGACGAACAGCTTCTTCCAAGACGTCTCCGACCTTCTCGATGTCCTCCTCGACCGATGAGGGTGGAAATCAAGCCCAACACCCACGCCAAAAATAATAGAACAGAAAACAAGAGGGGAAAACAGAGAGAGAGTGTGTGAGAGAGAGTGTGTGTGAGAGAGAGAGAGTGGGGGACAGAGAGTAGGAGGAAACGGTCGTTTCTGTGCCAATAGCCAAAGATGCCAGGCAGCCAGGGTGCTCCATTAGGTAAGAACTGTCCCCCTGCGGCGAGGAAGAAGGCTTGCGCGAGGTGAAGTTCTTGGCTGCAGAACTACGAAGAATTATGAAAACTGAGAATGGACTGGATCAGCATCCGCTTACCTTAGTCGCATCTAATGGAGGATCGCCAGATCGAGTGCGCTTCGAGTATGTCCGAAGACCATGCCTGTAGGCTTTGTGAACTTCATGTAAAGATGCTGCTGCCACGGATTCCATCTGATAAAAAGCGACGTTCCCCTCCTCGGCTGCAAGGCGGTCAGCTTGGAGACGACTCGAGGCAAGGTGAAGCACCACCCTGTGAGATTCCACCCCACCGAATCCGATATTCAAACTGACCTTCAGACCGACCTTCAGCTTCAACAGTGAACACGAGATAGACTGAAGCTCTCGACTTCTCTGAACCCGTATCCTCTACCATAAAGGCACTCTCAATCCCTTTTCTCTCGAAAGTTCCCACTCAAGAACTTGCACCTCGCTGCACCACAGCCGAGGCCTCTCTTCCGCGTTCATCCGTACAAGCGATTGAGCCATCCTCATACGGCCTTCTTCACTTTTCACGACAATCTTGCTCAATCGAACAAGCCTGGAGCATGGGCCGCCACAAAGCGCAGGCTTTTGTGTATGAATCAGAAAGAGGATCATCAGACTCCAGCGCCTTGCTACGATGTGGTGTTGGAAAGGTCCAACCTCGCCTCACATAGAATAAGAAACAAGAAAACGGGAGATATCCAATGAACTCAAAACCGTACGAAATGGTTGTTGTTTGATGGCGTGGTGCGGAATAAAAAAGTGGCTGGAGATGGTAGTCCAAGGGGTCGACGCAGCTTGAGGGGGCCCGGATAAGGAATGTGCAACATCAAAGGAGGAGCGGAGGAGAAAAGAAAGGGGAGAGCAGAGGGATGCGGTTGAGAATCTGGATTACATGGTCTGAATGAGAATTTTGTTGATGACCGAGAAGTCTGTCGCTTCCTGGCCCGCCGCCCTCTGGTGCTTGGAACTGGAAATGGGCTTATACAATTTTCACGGTTCGTCTTAGCTTCAACTTAGTCTAGAGCCTCGGCGCACTCGCTTAGCCGGGCTCTAGTAGCTTGCTCCAGTCTCCACTTCTATTAAAGCAGGTCCTCGGCCAACCTTCCTCTTCCTGCAACCATCACCTCGGTCTTCTTCGGCTTGACTTGGCTCTTCGTCGCATTGCGCCTCTACGTACGCCTTATCCTCAGACCGGCAAGGCGAGCTTTTGAGGTCGACCCCGATTCCTATCCTAGAATCTGAGGCTTCGCACTCCGTCACTTGGCGAAACACAGCCACGACCGCATCTTCAACTTCGCAACTTCACCTCGCGTGCGTTAAAGCTGGAGCTTTTTATAACAAGCTCCTCGCTGATTATCCCTACCGAGTACAAATACCAAAGCCGCGGTCCTCTAGTACCCGACTCGCAATCTTCAACGAAGCGTCCCCAACCCTAAACCCACCCAAACCACTACTACGACGTTCGTCATCACCTTCATCTACACAACTTGGCGAATCATATACACCACACTCGCCAGGCCCTGGGACCCCGCCTCCTCACTGCCAGAAACATCTACAGTATCTCCTGCGCCCTGTTGGGTCTCTTCATCGACTTCATCACCTACGCCGTCTTCTTCCTCGCCTTCCTCATCTCCACTGCTAGCGATTTCGTGCTCACGCTACTACTAGCATTGGTCTTGTGGTTGAAGGATGGAAAACCTGCGGCTGCTGATGGGGGCAGGGTCGTTGGAGAGGCTGATGGCGATACACGTGCTCGCAGAATCGAGGCCGGTGGCGACGATACAGATACGAGGAAGTCCAAAGACCCCTCTCACCTCTTCGTTCTTCCACTACCCACTACCCACGACCACACCGTCCAACCCACAACACAGCCCAAGTCGTAATCATGATGACCACCATCAGGGCTGCTCCTGATGTCCAAATCTACTCCCTGAGCAAGGGTGCATGCCGCTATCGAAACTACCAAATTCCTCATCATCCCGCTTCCTGGCCTCGCCTTTCACGGCTCTGGATTGCGATTTGCGCCCCATGTTCGACATGTGGGAAGTTTTTCTCTTTTCGAGGATCCGGTGCTTGGAGTCGCCGGATCGTGGCTGGATAGCTAGCCGAGCGCCAGAGCTCTGCTTCAATCCTTCTCTCAGGTTGGTGTTCAACAACGTAATGGCAGAGTCCCAGATACTTGGTTTGGTGCGAGAGCTTTCCCCAGTCTCTGCGATGGTTGGTGATCCTCAGAGGAGTATCGCCGGTGGAGGTGGTAAGGCTGGCGTGGGCAACAGAGATTGGGAGCGGAGAGCCTGGTTGGAAGATCTGTGGACAATGGGGCGCTACTACTTGGGGCTTACGGTGAAGCTCGTTGCTCACGAGGGCGACGGCGAGCCGCCTGCTGGATTTGTTTTTGCTATAGTGATGGAGGTGAGCTTGTGGCTGGAGGGACCGGAGAGGGCTATATATCTCATTCAGCTTCCAAGCTTCATGTTCAGTTGGTGGTTCTATCATGTTAGCGGCAGCACTAGCCGTGTAAATTCGCTTGACTAGCGCCCTTTCCTAACATAAAAGTAGGACCTTGACTTCTTAGCCAGCTTTTCCCGTCTGATCAGATTCATCTACGTGCGAGTTTGCCCAGAATGGTCCCACCGCCGTTGACTCTTGCCTCCAGAGCCCTACTCCCCAAGGAATATTCTCAAAGTTTCACATTCAATAAGTGAGTCTGTTGCGCTAGCGGCAGCACTAGCGCGTGTTCGCTTAACTAGCTCTTGTGCAGTTCATGCCATAGAACCAGATACATTGCTTTTTGACCTTCCTTCCTTTCTTTCTACTCTTCATCAGAGCAACGTCTCATCGGATATCTACGAGCGGCTTGATCCAGAGCCGTCCTATGGTGGCCTCCTTGACCTTTGTCTCGTTCTGTCCACCGTTACCACTATCTACAGCAAATCTAGACAGGACACTGAGCGATCTGTCAATTGCCCTAGAGAGAGCGTGCTCCGAGCCGGGACGCTGCCTTGATCTGAATGGCTGTCGGTCTCAGTTTCATTCCCGTTGCTCTATTTTGTCTCTAAGCGCTGGTTACTTTTTCATTCTTCGATTCCTTGTCAGGGCTCGGTCTCATCCAGGGCTCCTGAATCTTAAACCAGCTCAGTTTAAGGGTGAAACTGAAATACTTAAAATGCTAAAATTCTTAATATAAAATAAAATATAGAAATATATTAAAAAGCTAAAAAAAAGCAAATTTGGTTTTTACCCAATAAATATATATTATTAAAATTAAAATTAACGAAACCATTAAATCTTTTAAAGCTTAGCTAATAGCTTAAGGCTTTAACCAGGTATTTAAAAAGGATTATACCAATATTTTTATCTTCATTATTTATATAAATCTTTTTTTTATGTTTTTTGCAAGGATTTTAAATATAAATAATTTAATATTAAAAACGCTTTTACCAAAGCCAAAATAATTTTTAATTTCTTTAATCTTTTTTAAAAAGCTTATTATTTTATTAAATTATATTTTCCAAATCCTTAAAAGTTTATACAATTTAAAATAAACAGCTAAAAATTGGAATTTGCTTATAAAAAAAATTAAAAAAACTGGATTTTATTCAAAGCCTTGCGGATTTTTGTATTTATAAATACCCGAAATATAGTATTATGTTTTTAATATATATTAATAATATTATTATAACCGCTTATAGCAAAAAATAGCTTATTTAATTTTATTCCCAGTTTTTTTTTTCAATTTAACGCTAAAAATTTAAAAGAGATTTTTAAAACTTTTAATATAATAATAAAAAAACCGGAAAACCAAAATCTTTTATTTTAACCAAAAATAATATTTTTCCCAAATATTAAAAAAATTTAATATAGCCAAATTTAAAGTTTTAATTAAGCGTATTTTTATAAATAATTATAAAGCTTTTAAGGTTTTTGCCCCTGATAATAAGCGTATAAATATTAAAAAATACTAATAAATTATCAAAAATATTAAATTTACTATAGTTTTTATTTATTTAAATATTGCTTTTATAATTAAAAAACTGGCCTAATATATAAATAATCCGTTAATTTATTATAGTTATGATTTTAAAAAAAATTATATTAATTTAATAATTTTTTATAAAATATATTATAATTTTAAGAAAATATATTATAATTTTAGGAAAATATATTATAAATTAATAATTTATTTAAATTACAATTAAACTAGCAATAAAATTAATCGAATAAGCGTATTTAAAATTATTGCTGTATTTTATAGCGGATTAATATTATATATAAAAAAAAAGTATTTTTACTTTTTCAATTAAATCCAAATATATTATTTTATTTAATTATATTAAACAAGGCTAATAGCTTAAGTAGATTTTTAAAAATTTGGGATTTTTTTAATTTATTAAAAAAAAAGAATTTAAATATTTGGAAATAATTAAGGATTTTTTTATATAATTAGAAATCTAAAAATCTATAAATGCTTTGAATATATAGATATAATATATTATTTTATTTGGAATTTTAAAAAAAGAAAAAGCTTATAATTAAATATATTTCTATAAATAAAATAATAGAAAATGGGTTAATAAAGCGGCTTTATTAAATTAAATTTATAAAAATTTATAAAAATGCTGAGATTTATTATATAAGGCTATAAAGGGCTAATTTTATAAAATAAAATAAAATGCAATAGCAGCTATTATAAAATAGCTATTATATATAGCTAAATCCAAAAAAAAACTAGCATTTGAATAATAAAAATATTTTTATTTTAGAGTGCTAATTATTTTAGTCTTTTTAAGCATAATATAACGTTTTTTATACCTTTATTTTATGCCTTTATATCCATTTATTTCCAATAATATTTTTAAATTTACAAATCCCAATTAAGCTTTTAAAAAAAAACTATTATTAAATAATGCTATATTTACTATTATTAAATAATGCTATATTTACTATTATTAAAAAATAGCTAAAAATGCTATATAATTGGTATAATAGCTATAAAAGGCCTAAATTAATAAGCGCTAATAATTAATTAATTTAAAAAAAATATTATTCAAATATTAAAAATTCAAAACCGGTTAGGCCCAATTCTAAAATAAGCAATAAAATAATAAAGCCTTATAAAATTATTAAAGAAAATGCGTTTAAATTAAATTTTCCTTTAGCTATAAATATCCATCCGATTATATATTTAAGCAAGCTTTATTTAGCAAATATAAATTCGCTGCCTAGCTAAAAACCAAATCCAAAACAGCCGGCGATAATAAATAAAGCTATAAAATAAAAAGTTTATAGCATTTTAAATTTTTGCATTTATTATAAAATTTTATAATACAAAATTAATTAAAAACCAATTTATAATCCCGATTTTAAATAATACCTATAATCGAATTTTAAACACGCTTTTATAAAGCTTAGGAAATTTTATAATCGCTATCCCAATAAATTTGGATTTTTTAAAAAGCTTGCAAAATAAAAAGTAAAAAATAAAGCAGCTAAATTAAATAATAAAGCTAAAAACCCGCTTAAAATAAATGAATAGCTGGATTATTATATAGTCCGTTTTTTTTGCCAATTTTCACGCCCTAGTATAATATACCAAATATGCTATTTGCTATAGCGTAAAAGGCGCCAGCAATTATAATGCAAAATATACCAATTGCTATAGCGCAAAAGAGGCTAATTTTTAAAAATAGCGTTAAAAAGAATTTTAATTTAATTTTTTTTAATTTTTTTAATTTTTTAATTTTTATATATATTTAAAATTTAGCTTAAAACCAAATTAACCGCTTTAAAACTTAAGGCAAGCCTTATATAAAAGGGGAATATTATAATGGCCTTGGACCAAAACGCTTTTTATAGCTAGCTAGCCAAAAAAAGCCCTAGTATAATTTATACGCTATATAATTACCAAATTTAATTCTTGTAATAATCGGAAAGCCCTTTTTTTCCTTATAGTAATAAACATTTATAAATAATAGTTTATATCCTAGCCTTAGCTAAAATCCCGGACCCAGCTCGTAATATCTGTATTAAAAAAATCAATTATTAAAATTGCGTTTTTTAAATATATTAATAAAAACAAATTTAAACTTAAAACAAAATTCCAGCAAAAACTATAATACCAAATTCGGAAAATAATATACAAAAGCTATTAAATTTCTAATATACGCTATATTTGAAATATAACCAGATATTGCTTTTTTGGTTTTTTATTTTAATAAATTTATAAAAATCTTTGGGTAAAAATATTAAAAGGCTATTATTCAAGTATTTCGTTATTTTTAAAAAATTATTAATCTAAACCTGATTTATTAAAGCTTTATATAATTGCTAATTGGCTAAACTAATTTTAATTGGGCTAAAAACGTTATTATTTATCGCTTTATTTTTAATTAATTATTTTTAATTATTTTTAATTAATAGCATATTAATTAGCTAATTTTTAAAGCGCTAAATAATAATAATATTATTTTTATATAAAGCTAAATTAATAGGCTAAATTTAAACTACTAAAGAAATTATATAGCTAAAAAAGCTATTTAAAAAATTGCAAGCCGTTTTAATTAATAATTTTATAGCTATTATTATTTTTGAAAACAATTAAGGCGCTATAGCATTGGCCAACAATTTGCAATTTTATAAATAAATTAAATATTTTTAAATTTAGTATTTTTTTATAAAAATAATAGTTTTAAGGAACGCTTAATTTTAAATATATATTAATATAAAAATAATTTACCAATAGCTTCATAAAAGCCCTAAAGAAAAATTAATTTATTTAATTTAGGGATATACTAGGGCTTAAAGGGCTATTTTTTTTGAATGCCGCTAAGAAATATTTGATTAAAAAAAGAAAATTAAAAAAAAAGATAATTTAAAAGGTTGAAAACCTTTTTTTGCATTCATTTACAAAATAGTTTAAAGATTTTAATAAAATCGGCTAAGGCTAAATAGTAATAGGAATTTTGCTTGCTAAAATTTGTAAATAGCCTTATATCTACGGTGCTTAAATTAAATAAAAATATTAAAATGCTTTAGAAATCAAGCATTTAATTAAAACTAGTATAGCTAGCATAGCTAGCATGGCAAAATAGTTTAAATATAGGCTTTATACCACATTTGAACCATTACCTTAATATATTAAGAATCACCATCATGTGAACTAGTTTAATAAAAATACCGTTAAAAACTTTAAAAACTATTGTAATTATTATAACCGTTATTTAATTTTAATTGTTTTTAACCATTTCTAACCGTATTCAAGATTTTTAACCGTATTTCAGATTGCTAACTAATAAGCAATATACGCTAATCCAATTGGGAAGGCGGTAACTAATTCTGCAGCTCTAGCGCAGCAGCTCCAGCCTTTAGTCTTTAGCTCCAGCTCCAGCCTCCAGCCTCTACCATCCAGCAGCTCCAGCTTCAGCTCCAGCTCCAGCTCCAGCAGCTCCATATTCAGCAAGTCCATTTCCAGCCCTACAGCTTCAGCTTTGCGCGCGCTGCAGCATATGCCAGTTCCCATGCGCAATTTATTTACGTTATACTAACCATATTATACCAGGCCCTTACCCTTACTCTCGCCCTCGCCATGGCATATACCAAACTGCCTCTCCGGATATTAATACACATGCGCTAAAGCTGCTAGAGCTGGAGCTGGAGCTGAAGCTGGAGCCAGAGCTGGAGGCTGGAAGCTAGAGCTGGAGCCGGAGGCTGAAGGCTGGAGGCTGGAGACTGGAGACTGGAGCTGGAGCTGGAGCTGGAGCTGGTTAGAATAAAGTAGTGCAATAATAATAAATTTGAAAAATAAACCAATACTATTACATAGGTATTGGTGGTTTTGAACCTTGGAAACGATGATATAGTTATAAATCTTTCAACGGTTAAAAAATTCTGAACCATCCATAGAGTGTCTTTCACCTTGGAAAGTTTGAAACGGTTGTCGAAGTTTGCCAACCGTTTTTTTTTCACCCCCCCGCTCCGCTAAGGTATTCAAGCGAAGTCGTAGTCCAACTCCTAAAATCCTCCTATAAAGCCCACAGTCCTACCTATCCATTCCTTCTCCCCATGCTCAGTACCATCACCGACCCCATGGCACTGCGGTTTTCCCCCCACAACGTCCTGATTACGACACTAGGATGAGACACACGACGTCTTCCAGACAGACGGCAGCGGACTTGACCGTGACCACGAGATGTTCGCCTCGCGCTCTGTGGAAGGCTTGTTCGACGCGTGGTCTTTAATAGAAGAGAAATTCGGGGGATTGGGAGTGGATTCGGCGAGCCTGCGTTTGGCTGGCTTCAGTGAAGGTTCGTTGGGAATTAGTGACAACAGAAAGGGCACCTGGTGGACCCTGGCCGGGAAGACTGGGAGACTGGGAGCCAGGGAGACGGAGTTGTTGCCAGGGGCAGCGCTGGGCTCGGCCAAAATCTCCGCCGATCACCAGCCTCCTCCATTGGCCTTTGCTGATGAAAGTCGATGAAGGTCGGCGAGCGAACTGATTTTATGGCAAGGAGACGCCACAAAATGGAGCTAGCTAAGCGAAGGAACTAGTTGCAGTCGCCTCCCGAAGGGTAAACTTCACATCCAGTGCTGCTTCACAATACTCTCATTCCAGCTGTCCCCCAATTTGAGCGGAGTCATTTATCCGAATATTTATCCATAAATACCTATCGATCCTTCCCCTCCAATTATTCTCCACATCCTTCGAACGACACCACCGACATACTACTGTGGCCAGTGTTTCCGATAGTCCGTCGACCGAATTTTTTTTGGACCGTACTGATACGGTTTGCCCTTTTAGGAAATAGTCCGGACCAAAGAAATATAGTTTGAGCTTTAAATATTTAGTTTTAAACCATGGCAAAATGGCGAAACCGTGGTTTGGACTATTAAGCTATTGCTTGGCGGACACGGACTATTATACAAAGCTATTTAATTTATAATGATTTTAATTTTTAATAATTTTAAATATAATTAGCATAATAGTATTTATAATTGCTTTAGCTATAAATGCATATATCTTTTTATATTAGTATTTAAATTATAAGCTTTTTTAAGTTTTAATTTTACAAATTTAATAATTTAATTAAAATAGCATATATTAATTCTCCAAATCTAGAATTGAAATCTAATAAAATTAAAAGAAGTTATAAAACCACCAATTTTCAAAATACCACAATTGCTTTTAATAAAATAAAAGAATTTGAATTTTCTTTAATCTTATAAAATATTATAGAAAAATAAAGAAATCTATTAATAAAGTAAATTTAGCAAAAGCGGATTTGGGCTATTTTTAGCATTGTAAACCATGGCAACCATGGTAAGCTTTTAAAACCGTGATTTGGACTAAATAAATTTGGTTTATAGCTTTTATAAATGATTTCAAACCGTACCAATACGGTTTAGGGCCCAAACTGCGGTCTCGGACTATCGGAAACACTGACTGCGGCTCCCTGTCCTCCCGCTGCGAGATCTAGATAACGCACGGCATCCCGAATCAAGCTTGGCCTAGACGTGGAAGAGTGTCTTAAGCACTATCTCTGTCAACGACAACCTAATGACAAAAGCTTTGAGTAACCAATTGTCGACAGACCACACACTCTTTGATCAGGCTGAGGGCTGTTGTGGAGTTTGCTTATGTCCTGGTGTCGCTCATCCTTACAGCCGGACTCCAAGGGCCGTAGCCGCTTGTTCAGCGCGGCCTCTTGCCTGTGGGAGGAAGGAAGGAAGAAGAAATTCGGCGAGCGAACTGCTTTTATGCCAAGGGGAACGGAGCTAGCTAAGCGAGAGGACTGGTGCTGCTGCTGCTTCACACATGTCAAACCCCAAACGCAATACCTCCTGCCTGCTCTAATCGGCACTATCATAAGGCTGTCCTCACAGTCAGATTTCCAAACCCCGATAGCTTGTCTCAAATCGCCAGCTCGGTCGTCGAGAGTATCAAGAAATTTGTTGAGATCACTGGGTTCGTCGATGGGACCTTGGTATTTGTGAAGTGGAGGAAAGTCGGCGAGCAAAGTGCTTTTTATGGCAAGGAATTGCCACATAGCCGAGCTTGCTACCAAAGCGAAAGGACTGGTGGTGCCGTCGCCTCCCTTGGGATAAAATCGCCGTCCCACAAGTAGGCAATACCTTCATGATCCCCCTATCAAAGACCATCTGTCAGACTATAAGATATTCTACAACTTCCAGGACTTCTTTCCGTCTCCATGGCCACAACAAAGTGCCCAGGACTCTCCGGAAGAAGCTCAGGATGATGTTCGCCAACTTAAACATCTAATGTCCTGGTCAATGTCGTCTTTGGGGCGGGATACAACAGACCCACTTGTTCGAGGCAAGCTGAAGTTAATATTTCCGGTCGTTGACCTACCTGGTCATTGGAAATTGACGCACGATGCTACGAGGCTGACAGCTGCAGTGAATTCGGCGGTGAACCCTGGTTTTCTGGTGGCACTGCCGTCACTGATTGACGAGGCGGCACGAGTGCTCCTATCAGTCTTGCGAGCTTGCAATGCTGCGATGTATCACCTGTCGCAGGACCCGTCAAACCGACAACGCCAAAGCCTTGTTTGTCCGCGACTTTGATTGCAAAACGACGAAGTTCCCCGGGGAAACCAACCAGCGACTGTGTGATGCTCTTGTTGCAACTTGGTAGCCGACAATGACATGGCAAAGAAACCTTATTGCGAGAGAGTAATACCTACGGACCCAAGAGTGATGCGATAGAAGTTCAAGAGGAGTCCCAGGGATTTATTGTCTGGCAGGAAGTCGTTAACCCGTCGATCAGTTCAGCGCTTCACGTCGGCGATGGCGGCATGATCAAACAGCATCCCAACGCGCTGTCCGCTTGAAGCTTCTCCCCAAGCTTTTCAACGACATCCATGTCAGGTTTGAGCCCGAGCTGAGATGGTGAGGACCTGAGGAGAATAACTCGCTGCGAAAATTCTTTTAAGCAAACCCCTCGCATCTACAGTGGACCAGGCGGTATTAGCCAATATTAGCCTGTTGTCGGCTAAGCAAACGCTAAGAAATCGGCTTGGTACATTACAAAGTGGCATGTTGGTTTCTGGCATCGAATATGAACACGTCCATCGAAGGTCTTTACAGAGCAACAGGCTCCGTTATTCTCATTAGGTAAGGTAGGTAAATCTCCGTTCCTTAGCGTCATTACAACCGACGGCAGGCTAATATTGGCTGATGGGTCCTGGTCCGCTACCTAGTAATGCGAGGGGATTACTTAAAACCATCCCTTTCTCCCTTCCATTTCCGTCCTCCACAATCTCCACCTTGTCTGAGGACGAGCCATTGGGAAGAGCTTTGGGAGAAACTTCACGAAGGCAGTGCGCTGGGCTGCTGCCAGCTTTGAGGTCATTGCATCGATCAATCCCGTGCACAGTGGTAACAGCAGCATCATCGGCGCTGCCCATCTTGGAGTTTCTCCCAAAGCCTTCCAATATTCTTTTTGGAATTCGGGCGGACATGGTTGGGGAAAGGACCTTAGCGGAGGGGGGGATTTGAAAAAACCCGCCAAGCATAGTTTCAAATTTAATAAACCAGTTAAAATTTTAAAAACGAGTAAAAAATTCTACAAACGGTTGACAAATTCCAATAACAATTGGTAAGCGATTGGTATTATTTTAAATTATTATTTAAATTATAGCAATTTGTAAAATTTAATTTAGCTTTAGCTGCTCTATATTTAGCAAGTCCATTTTCAGCCCTGCAGCTTTTTTGCGCGCGCTGTAGCGTATGCCAGTCAGTGTTTCCGATAGTTTGAGACCGCGGTTTGGGCCCTAAACCGTATCGGTACGGTCTGAAACCATTTATAAAAGCTATAAACCAAATTTATTTGGTCCAAATCACGGTTTTAAAGGCTTTATTATAATTGCTATAATTTATTATGCTAAAAATAGCAAAAAAACAAATTTTGCTAATTTTATAGCTTAATAATAAATTTTAAATTTTAAATAAATTTAAAAAAAATAAAAAAAATGCTATTTATTTAAAATTAATAAAAACAAATAGAATATTTTAAAAAATAAAATTAATATAGATTTTCTAAGCTTTAAATAATTTAGAATTTGATTTTTAATAATTAATTTGTATTACTTTTATTAAAATTTGAAATTTTTAAAATTAAAATTAAAAAAAGCTTATAATTTAAATATTAATATAAAAAAATATATGCATTTATAGCTAAAGCAATTATAAATAATATTATGCTAATTATATTAAAAAATATTTAAAATTGGAATTATTATAATAGGTTGATATAATAGTTTATGTCTGCCAAGCCTTGGCAAAACATAATTAAATAATTCAAATTATAATTTCATTATTTTATTATGGTTTGAAATTAAAAATTAAAGCTTAAACTATATTTCTTTAGTCCGGACTATTTTTAAAAAGGTCAAACCGTATTAGTACGGTCCAAAAAAAATCGGTCGACGGACTATCGGAAACACTAATGCCAGTTCCTATGCGCAATTTGTTTACATTATGCTAACCATATCATGCCAGGCCCTCACCCTTACCTTTGCCATAGCGCATGCCAGACTGCCCATTCGGACCTCAATATACATGCGCTGGAGCGGCCAGCTGAAGCAGGAGCTGGAGCAGAATGTTTGGAGCTGGATTTGGATGTTTGGAGCTGGAGTAAAAAAACTGTTTAAAACCGTTTTGAGTTTCCAAATTTGAAAACGGTTTAAAATTTGAGAAAATCGTGCACGCACGGTTTCTTAAAATAAACGGTTTATTAAAGTTTTAAATGGTTGGTAAATAGTATGAAAACTATTTATAACCTGTTTTTTTATATCCCCCCGCTCCGCTAAGGTACCAGCCTCCAGCCTCCAGCCTTTAGCCTCCAGCTTTAGCTTTAATACCATTATCATTACCAGCTCCAGCTCCAGCTCCAGCTTTAGCTCCAGCTTTAGCTCCAGCTTTAATTCCAGCTATTTAATAATAAATATTTAGCAAATTCATTTCCAGCCTTGCAATTCTTTTGCATACGCTGCAGCGTATGCCAGTTTTTATGCGCAATTTATTTATATTATATTAATTATATTATATTAGGCCTTTATTTTTATTCTTGCTATAGCGTATATTAGACTGCCTATTCGAACCTTAATATATGTGCGTTAAAGCGGCCAGCTGAAATTAAAGCTAAAATTAAAGCTGGAGCTAAAGCTAAAGCTGCTGCGCTAAAATCAAAATTGGAGCTGGAGCCGGAGGCTAAAAACTAAAAGCTGGAAACTAAAGCTAAAGCTGGAGCTAAAGCCGAAGCTGGAGCTGGAGCCGAAGCTAAAGGCTAAAGGCTGGTAGATAATAATAGTGGTGATGGTATTAAAGCTAGAGCTGAAGCCAAAAATTAAAGATGAGAGACTGAAAACTATACCTACATTATAAATTATATATATAGCTTTATATTAGCTATATTAATATTATAGCCATTATTCCATTTGCCTTTTACTATATTAATTAATATATTATTTAAATAATATATAACGCCTTTTTCCGCTTTAATAGCCCTTTTATTATAATTGTATTCAATTGAAATATTAATATTATTATTTTTAATTATTAAAATTACATACATAATTTATTTTTTCTTTGCTAATTTTAATTTAATCGTTTTAAATTAATAGCCTTTTTATTGCTTTTTATAGCTTTCGCGCCTTTTAAAATTATAATAATTGCAGCGATATTGCCTATAATATAAATTTCTATTTATTTTATTTTTTAAACAAAAGCCATTTTAATAATAAATATAAATTTTATATTTTTGGCCTATCCCGATAATCCGCATTAATTTTAATTAAAATATTAATTGCCTTTATTATTTTTATAGCAGTTGCAATTACTTTTGCGCGCTTTGGCAGCAATTCCTGCATTTTATTAAAATCGATAATAATATTTTTTTTTTAAATTTGCAGCGGGCTTTATCCTTTAAATAATTAAAAACGCCCTTTATATTCCAATTATTATTAAAAAAACTTCAATATAGAATATAGTAAAAACTTGGCCTTTATAGAATTTTAATAATTTAATATTTTACGGAATTAAGAAATCTTGGCTTTATTCAAATTTAATTTTTTATAAAATACAAATTTAACTTTAAATTATTCTAGCATTTAATTTATATATAACCCTTGCTTATAATATATAATTAAATATTTTTAATATATAATCTTTATAGTTTTTATAATTTATAAATTTATAAATTTTACGCTTTAATAAAACCCAAAAATTATTGCTTATATTTCTGCATTTTTTTAAATTATATATATAATATAAAATAATTATAAAGCCTATATAAGCGGTTTAATGCAATAATAATTTAATTAGTATTAAATGCCATGTTATTTTTATAAATCTTATTTTAAAAATTAAAAATTAAATTTTAACCGCAAATTAAAATTGTTCTTTTAAAAACTCCCAAAATATACCTTATATAAATTAAATAAAATAATAGCTAAAAAATATTTAAACAAATATTTTATTTACAATAAATATATTATTTATTAAAAACTCGAATTTTTGATTTTATTAACTATTTTAAAATTGGATATTATTTGAATTGAATTAAAGCATTATTTATAAATTTTAAATTATATTTACATCGCTTTTATTTAATATTATATTAATCTTTTTAATTTGTTTTTCCACTATTATATATTATAATAAATATTTAAAAAACCATTACAATGCCTTTTTACAAATTCTATTATATCCAGTATTTAAAAAAATATATATATAATATTTATATTAAAACCCGCTAAATGAACGGATTTGATAAAGCCAATTAAAAGCCGGTAATAAATAAAAATAAAAATAAAGCCTTTTATAGCTTCCAGCTCCGTCTTTTTAAAAATTAAAAACCATACGCTTTTTCCGCTTTTTTAATAATAATAATTTTATATTTTTCTTATATTTGTTTTAAATTTCTAAAAATTTAAAATTATAATATTTTTAAAAATCCAATTCAATTACCAAATAATTTTAATATACTTTATCCATTTTATTTAATACTTTATTTTAAATTTTTATTCTATTCATTTTATTTATTTAGCTACAATGCAATCCAAAAATCACTTTTTTTTCTATTTTTTATTACCGCTAGCAATTACCAATTTATAATCTTTTATAATAATAGAAAATTAATTAAAGCCCGTTTTAGTAAATTAGCATAAAATACATCATATATTTTACCAAATAAATTCAATTTGTAATTATAAATGCCTTTTATTTCAATTATTTTATATTTAGCGTATTTTTAATTTAAGGCTTTGCTAAAACGGTTTATATAAAAATTCTTAAAATTTAACCATATTTTATCACTAATTGTTAAAATGCCCTTTTAATAATTCGAACTAACCCCCTGCTATTATAATAAAGGTCCTAGGAGGGCCGTTGCAAATGAGCGGTCAAATATATAAATTAATCGTGAGCTAGCAAGGGTAATCCCTGTGCGCAAACTCTTTATAAAAGCTACGTGCTAACTAAGCTATTATTAGCTACGCTAGGCCTATAGCGGAGCCACGGCCGTTTTCAAGAATCTCCGTTATATTATACTCCCCTCCTCCCAGGGCTTGCTCTCGAGTCCTTAAAAATTCAAACCCAAAATAGTCCCTCGCTAAAAACAATTTTTTATAAATTTATTAAATTCCAAAAAATAGCTTTTTTAATTCCTAAATTATAAATCTATTTATTTATTAAAACCCCGTAGAAAAAGAAAATCCATTTATCTATTTATATTTATTAGCGTCTCGATTTGCCATTTTTTTAAATAGCCTTGATTTTAAAACTCGCAATACCTATAGCATTCACTTTTAATAGTTTTTAATATTTCGGTTTACCAATTTTTTAAATTGCATGAATTAAAAACTCGTTATATTTATAGTAAATCTTTTTAATATTTAATATTAAAAAGTATAATAAAGAAAAATTATATTTTATTAAAAAGTTATATTAAAATAATTAATAGTAATTATATTATAATCGAAATATTTATATTAAAAGAATTAATAATAATTATTAAAGCATTTGTATTAAATTATATTAAAATCAATAATAAAAAACACATTAATATTAATTAAAATTACTAGTCAATAGAAGAATAAACAAACATTGGGCAATTTATGAAAATGGTTTAAAAAATACTTAAAAGCTTAAAAAAACGCTGCGAATTTAGGCTAATATTCCTATATAAATATTAATAATAGATTTTGTTTCCGCTATAATCTAATAGTAGTTTCTAATAAAAATAATAAATTCGACAATTTTAAATTTAAAAATATTTAAAAATGCATTTTCCTTAATTGTATTAAATTTGTGATATTAATATTGGATAATTATTTATACAACCTAAATTGCTATTTTTTTATTCTAAATATCGATTTTTAAAATTTCATATTTATCAAAATTGCTTATTGCCTTGGCTTTAATTATATTAAAACTCTTATGAAATTTTATTGTATTTTTTTCCATAATAGTTTTTCCTTTATTATAGCATATAATATATATTTTGGCCCAAAAACTCAAAGCAATGCCTATTTATATTTTAATGCCCCTTTAGCGACCCGGTTTTATAATTGCGTTTTTTAGATTTTATTTTTAAATATTATATAAAATTACTATTTTATTTATTAATTTATTAAATCTTTAAAAAAAAATACTTTGCAAACTCATTTAGTTTTTGAAAAAAGCCTTATTAAAAAGTGCATTATAATAAACTTTACCTGGATTTTAATTGCCTTGTCTAATTTAATAAAGCTTGGTAATAATTGATAAAAAGTAATTTTTTAATTTATTTCGCAATTAATAAAATTATTTAAAATTATTTATTTGCTATTCTTTTCGATTTTTAAAAATCTATTAATTTCCAACCGGGCTTTGCAAATGTTTTAATATAATTAATTTAATTAATTTTTCTTTTTATATTAAAGTATTGGTTGCATTATAAAAGCTTTATAATTGGCCGATAAAGTTTTGGGCTATATTTGTTTTAAAAGTATTTTTAAATTTAAGCGGTATTAAGCGTCGAATTTATTGTTTTTATTATTAGTGGGAATATAAATTAATAATAATTTGCATTTATAATAATAGCATTTCACTTGGCTTTTAATAGCTTTTTGTATTTCTTATTTATAATCTCGTGAAATTCAAATTCTATTTTTTTAATAGCAGTATTTATTTATTTATTTTCAATTTATTATTAAAAAACAATTCTTTGCTTTCGAAATTAAAAAAACTTATTGTAATATTTTTGCCCGCTTTTAACCTTAGAAAGTATATAATAATTGCAAATAATTAACTTTTATGAAATTGGGCTTAACGCGTTTAATAATTGTTTTGTCCCAAAAATGCTTATTTTTAAATTTAATTAAATTTTGCTTCTAGTGCTTTTTAATTCCTTTATATATTTTATAATTATTTAATGCTATAAAAAATATAATAAATATTAAATGCAATTTGGAAATTAATTAAATTATTGAAATCGGCATTAAAATACTTAATAATTAATTGGTATTTAAAATAAGCCTTGCTTTTGGTTATTAATTGCTATGCAATATTTGTTGCATTTCGCAATATTTAAAAAGCCGCCCGGCTATTTAAAATCAATAATCGCTTAATGCAATGTTTATAATTTTCTTATAGTTTTAATAAATAAATAAATAACAAATAAATATATATTTGTTTATTTTATTAGTTATTTAAAAGCGCTATTTGCTATTGCGATATTTTATATAAAATAAAATAAAATGTTTATTTATATTTATACCGGTATTGGATAAAGCAATTTAATAGCAAATAAATTATAAAATAATTTTAATAAAGCTGCAAATTTTTATTTATTTTGCAAAACGGCGTATAATAATATAGGAAATTATAAAATTGGAAATAGGATATAAAAATAGCGCCGAAAAAAAAGGTATTATAGGAATAAATATAAAAATAAATGTTTTAGCGCAATTAATTTGATAGCGCGTTAATTCGATTTTTTCTTTTTAAAGATTAGCTTTATTTTAAATGACTGCCGTTATAATTAATTCACAATTATTAAAAATCATTTAAATAGCAATATTTTTGCTTTTATTTATGGAAATAGGCCTTGGTATATTTAGTAGAAATATTTCTCCAAAGCTAAATTATAGTATTGCCAATTTATTAAATAAATAAAAAATAGAATGCCCAATGTTAAATTTTAAAAAGTTTTAATTTGATAGAATTTTAAAAATAAAACTTTATTAATTCCGCTGCATTAGCAATATTTTTAATTAATTCCCAAATATTTTTATAATTTGCATATTTTTCCCATTTAATATAATAATATTTTTTTTTCTATTTATTTTTAAATTTAATACTTTTTCTATTATATATTCTAGGGCTTTAACATTATACTTTTTATTATATATTTCTTTCAAAAATTTAAATATAAAGCATTTCAATTTTATAATTGATCTATAGAAAAACTTAAAAAGCAATATATAATTATATAGCATATTTAAATAATAGGCTTAAACTTTTTTTTTTTTAGTTTTAAATAGTCCAATAGCTTTAATATTGAATTGTTTTAAAAATCGTAAAATGCACAAATGTTTTATCGAAAGTATAATTCTATTTTTTATATTAAACTCTATTTATTTATGCTTTTGGTCGTAGTAATAAACCTGATTATTTTGCGCATTTATAAAACCATTAATTAGCATCTCCTGGATTTCCTTTAGCTTTAAAGCAAACTTTTTTATATATGATATTTTATTAGAGTTTGCAAATATATTGTATAAAATTACAAATTTAAAAATAAAGCCTATTGCTTCAAAAAGAAAGTATACTTATAATTAATATTAAAATTAAGTTATAAATCTATTTTGCAATTAATAATAAATTTATTTAATTATTTTCCTTGAAAAATATAAAAATATAAAAATATTTTTCAAAATTCTATTTAGCTATTTAATAAAACCATTAGTTTAAATATAAAACGCCATACTAATTTCGCAATTTATTTTTAATTATATATATAAAATATTTTAAAATTTAAATATAAATAAAATACTTTTATTATTAATAATAAATTTGGGTATATTATAATATTTAAATAAAGAAAATGCTCGGCTATTATATTAATATAAATGAAAATAAAATACACGCCTCGATTGCGTCGGCAAAATATAGTTATTATATTATTAAAATATTTAGCTAATAAAATTATAAATAATTTATGGAATTCCAAAAATAAAAATAATATGTCTTTTAAATAATTTTATAAAAGTATAATAATAAAATTAATTAATATTAAAAATTAAAAAATAGCTAATATTAAAACCAGTATAAATTTTCTATATAGCAGAATGCGTAAAATTTTAATATATTAATAGATTTTGCAATTTTTAATGTATTCCTTTATAAATTTTGCTATATATAGCTAATAAATGTAATATTTTAATATGGCTAGAATTTATTATAATAGAAATATTCTGCAATAGACAAATTATAAAATTTCTATAATACTTATTTCCGCAATATTTACATTTCGGAAATCCAAATTTTTATTTTATATTATTGTTATAAATTATTTTATATAATAATGATTTTATTTTTTAATAGGCTATTTAGCAATATTGTTTTAATATTCTTAATTAATAAACTTTTTAGAAAAGTCTCTCTGCTAAAAATCGTTAATATTAATTTCCAATAATTTTTAATAAACAATTTTGCTTTATTTACAATTAAAGAATTATTATTTATAATTAAAAAGAATTGCATATATAATTTGCTTTATATTATTAAAATTAAAGAATCCGCTATATATAAATATAAAGCCAAATTATTTAAAATATTTATAAGCGCTTTACGATTATAATTTAATTGTTATAAAAAAGCGTTTATTAATTTTTTTTGCCTGTATAATAAATAATTACAAATTTAATTTTTGGTAAAAATTTTAATATAATATATTTGCCAATATATTAATGTTTAAATTATAATAAAATATTGGAAATTGTTATAATTGCTTATAATAATAATTTAATACCGTATTTTTATAATATAATAATGCTATTATTGTATATAAATAATAATAGCAAGCAATCATTAATTTTTTATAATATATTTAGCTTTTGTATTTAATTATTTTTATAAATAAAACCAAATAGAATATAAATATTTACTGATTTATTATTGCAATAGAATATTATTTATAGCAAATACATTTGCGTTAAGTTTAATAATAATAATCAAAGCTAGATTAAAATATACCAATAATAATAGCTTAATAAATGTTTTCTTTAATATATCAAAATTAATATTTATATTGGCCGTTTATATTAATTTCTTTAATTTTGTTTTTATTTTAATAAAGTCTATTAATGTTTTAGCTATCCGGCTAAAATTAATAATAAACTTTTAATAGAAATTGGCTAGGCTAATAAATTAAACAATATCGCAGATAAATTTAAACTAAAACCATTTTTAAATAATAGCTAACCGGGCTAAATTTATTTTAATAATTCCAAATTTCTATTTTTTTAATTTAATAAACAACCCATTATTAAATAGCAGTTTAAAAAGATTTTAAATCTAGATAATATAATTTTTGATTTTTTATAAAAAAGTTAAAATATTATTAAAATAAATAATAACAAATTTATTAAAGCAATTAATCAATACTTTATTAATATATTTTTAAAATAAGGCCAATATATTTATAAAATTAAAAAGCAATACCAAATATTTAAAAATACCAAATATTATTCAAAAAGCAATCAATTATTTTATTCCAATTGCAATTTATAAAACATTATACGCGTTTTAAATATTTAGCTTAATAAATTTTTATGCGCATATAAGTATATTTATTAAAACCTAGATAGGTATTATTTATAGGTTTAAATAGGGCCAGGGAATAGCTGTATTAATTACGGTAAAAAAAAAAGAAAAGTTTATTTTTCTATTATAAAGCTATTTAAACTCATTTGGCATTAGCGCTGGCTATGGTATACGGACCACCGCTAGCTGCCTAAAGCATTAAAAGGCGGATATTATTTTATTTTAATATTTCCTTTGAAAATTTATTCTTAATTTTTTATAAAGTCCGAATTTTTGAATTTTTGAATTTTTTTATATTTATTCTTTTTACAAACTTTTTAAATTTAATTTTTAATAGTGGCTTAATTATTCCATTAGCAATTATATTATTTGTAGAAATAAAGTTAATTTGTTTTTTGTATCCCAAATATAATAATAGCTAATATTAATATTTTTTAATTTTTTATGCAATTAAGGATTTTTAATTCAAGCAATTATATTCTAATTATTTTTTAATACTTTTTAATATTTTAATTATTCTTTAATATATTAAAAATGATTTAAGTTTTTAAAAATTTAATTAATTTATTGGCCTTATTTAATACAAATTGCCAATTTTATATATTTTACTTTATAAATTAAAATAGCTATTAATTATTATTTTTTATTAAATTATAATAATAATTTATTATAAAATATAATAATATTTCCAAAAATACTTATTTAATTTATTTTCTTGTTGGTTTAATTTATATTTAAATAAATCATTATAATTTCTTTTTAAATTATAATAAATTTTATAATTAATTATTGAATTTAAATATTCCATTAGAATTTTTAAACCATAATTATAAGATACAATTGGATTTAATATATATTGCATTAGCGTATTAAAGGCAAAAGCTATATTGAATTTAATTAAAATTTTAATAAATATAAAAATTTTAATTGGGCGCTAATATTTCCGGATATTTATTATTTTATTTATTTTAAATATAAGGCGCAAATTAATATAATTTAAGATAGAAGTTTTTTTAAGCTTTTTTTATACCTTATAAATGCCAAATTTATTAAAAATAATGCAAATATATTGCCTTTAATTTAGTTATAGCGTTTTGTTTTTTCAGTTTTTTATTATTTTTATATTTAAAATTTTCATAATCTTTTTTAAGTTTTTGGCAAAAGAATATATATTAAGCTTTTTATAAAATCAAATTTTTTTATTTTTTATTTTTTACAGCTACAGCAATATTATTAATATAAATTAAAAATTTAATTTAATTTTTAAAATAAATATAAAAATACGAATTAGCTTTGCTTTATACGAAATTTTATTTTTGCAATTTGTTCTTAATAAACATATTTTAATTTTTTGCGGTTTATTTAAATTTATATAAGCTTTTTATAGGCTAAAGCATTATTTTTTAAAATTTGTTTTTTAAAAGCCTTTATAAAAGTATTTAAAATTGCTTTATATTATAATTAATACAAATAAGCGCAAAAAGTTTATATATATAATTGGGGAAAATATTTTAATATAATCTTTTTTGTATTTTTAAAAGATTTTTTTAGCTATTAGCCTAATTTTAAAGCGTTCAATTATTTTATATGAATTTATTTGAATTGTATAAATCTATGTTGCAAATATTAAATTAATGCCTTTAAATTAGGCTATTTCTTTCCAAATGCCGGTTTTTTTTTATTTATTAAAATATTTGAAATTATTAATAGATTTATTATATATTTGTAAAATATAAATTTTGTATATTTAATTATTAAATATGTTTTTTTACAATATTAATAATGAATTTATTAAACCTTTTATTATTATAATTTATTTATACTGATATTATTATTATAATTTTTGCAAATTTTACTTTTTATCTTTTAGCTTTAGCGGTATGTTTTTTGGCGCTTTTTACTAAATTGTTCTTTTTTAAAAATCAACGCTAATTTAATATAGCTGCTGATTTTAAAATTTTGCTTGCTAAAATTATCAATTAATTAATAAAACTAATTAAAGCATTTATTATTTTTTAATTTGGTAAATTTAATATACTATTATTATTATTATATTTAATATGATTGAAAAAAAAATTAAATTGCGAAAATTAAATTTCAATTTGTTTTTAAAACAAAATTCAATATAAAAGTATTTTGCCTTTTTATTGAATTTTAAAGCCTTGCTACCTGAGTCTTTTTTAATGATTTTTACCAAATTTGCTACTTTATTTAAGTTTAAAGGGAAAGCAATATTTTTAAAATTTAACATATTATTAGTTATCAATTATAATTTAAATATTTAAAATAGCTGAAATTTTGGCTAATATTGCTTTTTTAAACCAAATGCTTAAAATGATATATTTGAAATGTTTTTTAAATTATCGATAGATCTTTTATTTTGCGATTTAGATATTATAAAAATAATTGGTTTATTTTAAATAATTTTTAATTTTTAATTTAAAAATACTATTCTAGCGGCTTTTTTAAATACTTTTAAATTTTGTTTTAATAGTGTATTTTTTAATGGTTTATCCAATTGCTTGCAATTTTTTGTTTTTTAGCTAGGCTTTTATATTTTGCAAATAATTAAATTTTTAATTTAATAATACTATTAAGGGTATCTTTAAAACTTTTGCATTAGCTAATACAAATAATTTCTTTTAATTTTAAAAAATAAAATTTCTATTATTTAATAATGGTTTTTATATATTTTATAAAAACCCCAATTCTTCTGGTATTTACTAGCTTATTATATTGCTGATTTTAAAATAGCGTTTTCCAATTTAAATAGGCGTAGAATTTAGCGCTAAATACCCAAATATGGTTAATTTTGGGAATTATTTAAAAATAAATTTTAATAAAAATAATTAAATATTCGTTAATTATTGGTTTTTTTATTATGGTTTTAAATATAAATATTATATTTAATAGCTTTATTTTGAAATTTAATTGCCAGCTAAGCGTTGAAAAAAGTTAATTTGATATTTATTTAAATAATTTAAATACTGCGTTTAATTGGCCCGTTTTGGTATAAAAACGTAATTATTATCAGCTAACATTTTATATTTTTGGTATACTTTTATTTTTTAATAATTTTAAGCAATTTAAAAGCATTATTATTTTTGCAAACTTTAACCTTATAATTAATCTATAGCTGTTTTTTCCTAATTTATATTTTTAGCTTCTTATTAGCTTTAGCCTTTATTTTGCAAAAGATAGGTTAATTTTTTTTAAATAAAAATCAATAATTTAAAATAGCTATTTATTTATATAAAGGGATTAATTAAAGCTTTTGATAATATATGTTTTTATATATATATATATGTAGATTAAGCCTTTTAGAAATTTATTTGTTTATTCTTTTAATAGTATAATAATCGCAGTTTTTTTAAATAATTAAAACCTTAATTAATTTATTAAATATTATTACCTTATAAAAATTACCAATGGGTTTTGGTTTTATATAATATATTTTTTTATGTTATAGCTTTTAAATATATTATTTATTTTTAATAAGCTTTGGAAATTCCAATTAATTAAATTTGATAATTTCAGGCTAATCTTTTTTTCACCAATTATTATAATTCTTTTTCCAAAGCTTTAGCTATTTTTGCAATATATACTATTTTATTTTTCTCGGCATTTATATATATTATAATATATAAGTTTTTTATATATATTTGCTTTAATTATAATTTAGCTATTTCTATTTTTTAAATTATATTTTAAAATTATCAAAATAACTTTTAAAACTATTCTTTTAAAAAAAAATCAAATTGCAGCCAAGCTGCGAAATAAAAAAAGACTATTTTATAATATGATTAAAAGTCCGTTTTTATATTTTAAGAACGCAATACCGTAATAAATAGCCAAAATAATTTCTTTTTTAATTTTAACCGGTATATATTTCAATAATTAATTAATTTATTTAAATATATTTATTTAATTAGATATATAGTTAAAAGCGGCTATATTCAATACCTAATCAAAAAAAGCAATTTTACCAATTAATTCCTTAAAAAAATAAAATACTTTTTCGAATTTTTTAATTGGATCTTTCTCAATGTTTTTTCTTATTTCTGTTTTAGGGGCAAAGCCTATCACTTTTAAATAATAAATATTAATTATTTTCAAAGCATTTTTTAATTTTTATACCAAATAATAAAACAAACCATTTTTAATTTAAAGCCCTTTTAATTATTTTTACCTTTATTATTATTGCGCTTTTTTTAATTTTTGCATTAAATAGTTTTAATAAAAATGCAAGCTTTATTAAATAGAAAATATGATTAAATGCAATACAAAATTAAATTATATAAATTGCAATTAAAATTATTGCAATTTTTATTAGAAATTAATTTTATATATTAGCGAATGCATAATAAATTGCGCTAATTTAAATAGCTATATTATTTATTTTGGCTGCGCTAATTTCTTTTGGAAATATTAATTTAACCATTTTAAATATTATATATAATTATATTTAATTCAATTTTTAACATAAGCTATTAAAGCTTAATATTAATTAAAGCAAAAATAAAATTTTAAAGCATTATAACAATTGCAAAATATTTCAAATTTGCAATTTAGCAACCTTTATACAAAATTTAAAAAAGCTATTTATTGCTATATATATGTTTATAAAAGCTATTGGCTGCAATTAATTGTCTTTTAATATATTTTCACAATATTTTAAAATTTTATTCTAATTGAATTATTTATTAAAAAAACATAGATTCTAATTATATAATTATTAGCAATTAAGTTATATTTTTTTTAATTTGTTTAATTTAAAATAATTTTAAAATATATAAGCAATTAAATATTTTTAAAAAATCTTTCAATTGGTTTTTTTAAAAAAAAGAAAATATAATTATAATTGCAATAGCCGAATTTTTAGCGTTTTTGTTTTTTTTATTAAGCTGATAAATAATACTATTAATTATTAGCTTAATAATGGTATTTACCAGGTTATTAATATTAATTATAAGCGGATTATTATTTAATAATATAGCTATTAAAATTTCAATAAATATAGCAACTATAATAATTGCAATAAATGCAAATATAGCGGCTATAGTTTTTAGGCTTTTAATATTAATTGTTTAGTTAATTAAAATATAAATTTTTACCGGATTTTAAATAATATAATAAATTTGCTTTTTAAAAAGCTTAATTATTATTTAAAAAAACCAATTTAAATAATTATTAAAATTAAAAACTAAAATACGCCATTTAGCGGCGCTATTATTCTTTTGGCTATAACTAATTATTGTAAATTAATTGGGAATTTTTATTTCTATAAAATTTATACTTTTTGCAATTTGCAACAAACTGCTTTAAATTAAAACTGGATAAATTATTTTATTTATTGCAAATTAGCAATTAAAAAAACCTTTTTTAAGCAAATAAGCTTAAAGATATAAGGCTTTTTAATTGCTTATAAAATCGTTTTAGTTTAAATTAAAAAACAAAATTAAATAGCCTTAATTTACGGAATTAAATTGTTTTAATTTTATAATATACGGCTATTGCATACGCGTATATATAAAGGAGCGTTTTAAGCTTAATTTAAAATTAAGAAAGCGACGGCAAAATAATCGCAATCCAGCTATTAAATCAGCGAAGCCGGGCTTATCATTTATTAAAATCTAAATGGATATTATTTATAAATTTAAATAAAGGCAAGAAATAATTATATTAATTGCGGCAGAAAAAGAAAAAGAAGCTTACACCTTTATTATAAAACCATTTAAACTCTTTTGACGCTAACGCTGGCTATGGTGCACGGACCACCGCTAGCTGCCTAAGGCATTAAAGGGCGGATATTATCTTATTTTAATAATATTTATAATTTCCAAAATAAGCAATATTGGATAATAATTTTTAATAATCATTGCATTAAAATCTTTATAATCCATAACAGGATAAAATTTTCTATTAATATAAAATTTAGCAATAAACATAAATAATAAATTTACCGCCGAATTTAATAATTGTATAAATTCTTAAATCAATATTATATTAAAGTATTTACGCAATTTTGTTTTTTTTAAATTATGAAAAATCCAAAAAAAAATCCGAATATAAATTTAATACAATAATTTAAAAAGCCCCTATATAAAAGCAAAATCTCTATATTTGCCCTATTAAAATGTTTAATAATATCAATGTATTGTAAAGAAATTATGAATTATTTAGAGTTTTTAAATAAATCCTTATATATAGCAAAATAAAAAAATAAAACCAGCAAATTCTTTTCAATTCTTTACCGAAAAATTAAATATATTAAAAAGAAATTAATAATTTATTTAATATAAATTATTTAAAAACTTTTATAGCTAATGAATTAATTAATAAATTAAATTGGCGCAGCTATAATTGGCTAAATATTATCAGCGGCTAGTTTATTTTAAAATCTTTAAATTCCATTAATAAAATATTATATATTTCAAGGCAATATAGTATAAAAAATACTATTGCTTTATTATTTAAAGAAATAATTTGGCATTTATTAATATTAATAATAATTAAAAAATACTGGCCAATGCAATTATAAAAGGCTTTAATTAATTATAAATTTGCAATAAATTCTTTTACAGATTTAAAATTTCATATGATATTAAATTTTATATAAGTTTTATTTTTTTCCAATATTTTGCAAAAAATTCGCATAAATTTATTATTAATTTCATCCGCTAAAACTGCTAAAATATTAGTATCGAATAGAAATAATTCTTGCAATAATGCTAATATTGAAAATAATTAAATTAAGTTTAATAAATATAATAACGCTATTGCTATCCTATTCATTAAGCCCTTTAGCGGCGGGAAATGCTTTTTAAAGCGTTTTAATTAGCCATTCCAATTTTAGTATATTGCTATCTTTATTATTAAATTTTTGCCTTTTTATTAATATACTCCTTTGCTCCAGCCTAATAAAAACCTCCGCAATAAATATATATATTTTTCTTTTTATATTTAATTTAAAAAAGTATAAATATCCAAAACTAATTTAATTTTTTAAAAAAGCATTTATATTTTGAAAATATTAAATTATTAAAATTCGTATTTCTTAAAAATCAATGATTAAAATTAGTATTTATAGAAAAAAATAAAAAATCATTAAAATAAACCTTTTTATTATTATATCCATAATCGGCCTATAAAATGCGCTCCGGCTTATTATTAATTAAATGCTTTTTCAATTTAAATTAATTTTTAACGCTTTATATAGCCGATTTTTATTGAGTATAAATAATTAATAAAATTCCAAATAAATTATTAGTAATATTTATAATTATAGCCCTATTAAACCTTTTGCTATATATAAAGCAAATAGCTGTGTTATTTCCCAATTAAAAAACGTTTTACAATAAAGATTTAAAATAATTTATAAAATACTTATTTATACGCTAATTGGCTTTAATACCAATATTAAGCGGGCCGTAATTATTAAATAATTACAATTTTAATATATTCCAAATTTGAAAAAAAAAAAAAGAATTGCTGGAATATAAGGATCCAAATTGGTATATATACCCTGAAACTCGGCATATATACCCTGCCTTATATTTCAGGCAAAAGACCTTTTCTTAAAAAAATGAATGAAAACAGCTTTGAATTATTCGGACCTTTTTTCAGCTATTTAAATCGGCTTTCCAGGCTATTTCCAAAGCTGGTTTTATTGTATTTATTATTTACTTTACTTTTATATTAAATTCCAAGCTATTTATATCCTAGCTTTTAAAATCCAGCTTTAAAATCCAGCTTTAAAATCCAGCTTTAAAATCCAGCTTTAAAATCCAGCTCCAGCTTTAGCTCCAGCTTTAGGTCCAGCTCCAAAATCCAGCTCCAGCTTTAGCGTATATATATTAAAGTCCGGGGAAAGCAGCCTGGTATATATTATAGCGGAGAGGAAGGGCAAGGGTAAGGGTGAGGGCTTGGCATAACATGGATATAATTAGCATAATGTAAATAAACAGCGCGGGGACTTTTGATATACGCTGCAGCGCGCGCAAAATTGAAAATAGAGCTGGAGAAGCTGCTGGAGCTTGCGCCGAAGGGCTGGAGCCCTTTGCAAAAGCTGGAGCGTGGTGGTGGTGGTGGTCGCGATGTTTGATTTTGCTGCGGAGACATTTGGCGGGTGGCGGGCCCGGGTAAATACCGGCGCTTAAGTTTTATTATATATCGACCGGGCCCAAATTGCTAAAAAAAAGATTTTTACCTGAAATATAAAATAGGGTATCTATGCCGAATTTTAAAATATATATGCCGATTTGGATTCGGAATATAATATATTTTTTAATATTATTTAATAAATAAAAGCAATGTAATTTAGCTTATTATAGGATTTTTATAATTTTTTAAAAATTAAAATAATTTTTAAATTCCATTAACTAAAATGTTATGTTATTTTTAAATAATTTAAAAATACTTGGTTTTTTCCTTTTATAGCAATTACGTTAAATATTAAAACCTAATATAAATAAATATTAAAAACCCGATTAATTTAATTCTAGTGGTAAAAAACGTTTGGGTTATTAAAAAAAAATCAATTTTTTAAAATGATTTATTTGAAAATCAAATGATTTATTTATAAGGGATTTACTAATGCTACAAAATAGTTTTCATAAATCTACAAAACATTTCCGGATTGGAATAAGCGCAGCCGCGAAGCGGTGGCCCGTGCGCCGCCCCGGAATAAAATTTGTAAATTAAGACTTTTTAGCCTTGTGTTTTTCACGTTTATAAAATTCAGAGTTTTCCAATTATAAATATATAAAATTTATATAATTAATTGAAAAATTGGCTTTTAAATAAAATAAAATGCATTTTTCAAATAATTTTCCCAAAACAACTATATTTTGGGCTATATTTGAGCTTTTTTAATAAAAAGAACTTTATTAAAAAGCCAATTATTTGGAATTTATTAATATAAAGGTTAATAGAAATTATATATATATTGTTATAGCGAAGAAAATCGAAGATACCAATTTTATTGCGAGGCGGTGCACGGGCCACCGCTTTGCGGCTGCGCTTATCCGAATCCGGATTTTTTTTGTAGATTTATAAAAACCATTTTATAGCATTAGTAAAACCCATGTATAATAAGCCTATAAAAAAGCAATAGCATTAAATTAAAATTCTATTGGTATATTTGCTTTTATTTGAACGCTAGTACTTTTCTTTATTATTATATATTAGCATTTTATAATTCTTTAATTTGCCAAGCCTATTTATTAATAATAGCTTAAAAAACATTGCTGCATTAACCTATTAATAAAGCCATCCTTTTAAAAAATAATTAAAAATATCCTATTAAAAATAAAAATAAACTTTTAAAAAAATCCATAATTTAAAAAATCTATATTAGCCCGTAAATAGCATTATTAAATTGCTTGATCTTGGTAAATTATTAAATAATATATAATTTCAATTAAAATGCTTTTTATATTAATTATAAACGTGCTTATAATAATATCTATATTAAAAATAATACCCAAAATAATAATAATCCAAATAAAATTTTAATTTAAAAAACAAAGCCGGAGTATTAGAAAGAAATCGTTAATTAAATACAAAAAGCAGTATATTTAAATTTTTAGCATTTAATATTTTTAAAAATACTCAATTAATTCCAAAATCCAATAAAATCATTATTATTAATATTAAATATAGCGCTTTTTATATTAAGGCTTATTATATTGGCTGTATTATATTAATAAATTATAGCTAATTTATAAATTATTGCAAATAATAAAATAAAATAAATAATAATAATTTATACTAATACTCGTCGAGATATTTTATTAATAAATTGCTCACCAATTGGAAATTTCAAATAATATATCCTTATTAAGCTGTAGCATAGATATTAATTTATTTATTTGCAGCGCTAATAACGTAGGCATTTTAAAAAGCGAAATTTTTCAATTATTAATTGCAATAATTATAGCCGGATCGGAGATTACAATTAAAATATTATAATAAAAATCCTAAAAAGGCTATTGCAAATAAGCGGTCAAATATATAAATTAATTATAAGCCAGTAAAAATAATCCCTATGCGCAGATTTTTTATAAAGACTGCGTGCTAACTAAGCTATTACTAGCTACGCTAGGCCCGTGGCGGAGCCACGGCCGTCCCCGAGGGTCCCCGTCACACCTGCCAAAACACCCTGGTCATGTGCAGGGGGTCACGCCACCCCTGCACGTGTAAGCGAGGGAGGAACGCATAATACCTCCAATCTATAGAATAGCCTTCCTTCCTTAATATAATATATTTAAAGGCTCCAGCCTACGTTGGATTTAAATACTAATTTTAAATTTGTTAATTTGCTTTTAATATCAATTTTTATATTTTTTCATTTTTTTTAAATATCAGCTATAATGGATTGCCCTTATTCTCTTAGGGTTTTTAATTCTATAACCAAAGCAATTGCTTGGTTAGCAGCTAATTTAAAATTAATAAAAATAGGTAAAATATTACATTTAAATGGCTTTATATTATACCTATGCATTATAAAAAAAACTTATTTTTATTATTTTTATTATATAAATATTAATTAATAACTAAATATAAAATAATAATTTAGCCTAGCTTTTTTAATTATAATTTATAAAAGTTTATACAAATCTTTTAATAATTGTATTTATTTATTTTATAGCGCTATTTATTTCTAAATGAAAAACTATAAATATCTTTTTATTATTATTTTTAGCAATTTGCAAAACACTTTTCAAAATAAATTAATAAATTGCAATCCTTAACTGGAAATAATATATAAAAATAAATCATAATATAGATAATAAAACTTGATAAAAAAATCTGCTATTAATTTTGCTATAATTTTTTTAAAAATTAAATAATTATTTCTTCATTTGAACGGTTAATTATTACAATAATATTTATATAATTATTGCTTTTTAATAAATTTATTATAAAATCTATAAAAATTTGCAATTAAATTTAATCCGGAATTAATAAAAGTTTTAAAACTCCATGGTTTTTATTTCTCCAAATTTTTATATCTTAAAATAGATTGCAATTTGCAATATATCTTTTTATATTTTGCTTTATAAAATGCTAAAAAAACCATTTAAATAGTAACCCGTATATATATTCTATATTAAAATAGCCCGCAATAATATTATTATATAGTTTTTAAATAAACCCTATTTTTAAAAATTTATATTTTAGTATTTATAGCCTTTATACATTTTTATATATTATTTGTCCTTTTTTATTCAATTCAACATCCATAATTAATATACTTAACTTTCACTTTAATAATAGCCGCTTTATATCGTTTTTCTATTTTTTTAAAAAAGAATCTTTAATTTATATATATATAACATCCAATTTTTCTTTTATCAATCTAAATATATTTTTCTATATTTTGATTATATTGGTAAATTCCAATAATTCGTTTATTACTAATATTAAAATAGCTATTCTATTTATAATGCTTAAATTATTCTTTTCCTTTTTTGATAAAACAGCTATTTTATAAATAAGTCTTTTATTTAATAAATTCGCAAATATATTTTGGTTTTATTTGGATAAAATATTAATTATAGTATTTTATTTCCCTAATATATATACAATTACAAAATTATAATTTGCTAATACAAAAGCCTATTTATTTAGCATTTAAATAGTATATAAATCTTTATCAAATATTCCAAATTTTGATAATTTATATATATTTGGAAAAGTTTTTGCATTATTTTTAAATTAATTGCAAATTTTTTAAAGCATTTAATAATTGCTAATAATTCCTTATTATAAATTGGATAATTGTATTTTGCAAGCTAATTTCTTTTTCAAAAAAAAGGCAATAGCTTAAACTGTTTTATTATTTTCTATTTAAAATAATATTTTGCCAATATTATAGCCTAATGCATTAATTTCTATATATATTTCAAATTTTAAATTAAGTATTATTAAAGTTAGGGCAATTTTTTTTTAAATTGTGTAAACGCTTTCTTGGCTTTTATAATTTATTTAAAAAACTGGTCATTTTTAACCAAAGCCGTAATAAATAAACAAAGCTTGGAAAGAATTTATATAAATTTCCTATAAAAATTGGCAAATTCTAAAAATTCCTAAACGCTTTTTAAATTAATAAACAACAGCCATTTGGTAATGGCTTTAATATTTTCAAAATTTATCATTATTCGTTCTAAAATTTTCTTTTTGTAGCTGGGTTTAATAATAAATCCTAAATATTTAATAAATATAATTTTAAATTCGTATTTATTAATATTTAATTAAAATCTAATATTTCCCAGCTATTTAAAAACTTTATATATATTTTTTCAATATAGCTTTAAAAAACTATTTATATAAATTAATACATTATTTATATAGGCTAAGCAAAAATTATTTAAATATTTGGCCAAACAATAATTAATATATTGCTGAAAAATATTTTGGGCATTAGCCAGCCTAAAAAAAGTATTATTTATTTATATCATTTATATTAAATATAAAATTTTTTAAGCTATTTCTTTTTTAGCAATTCTAATTTTATAAAATACAGCAATTATATTCAATTTAATAAATTATTTAATTTGGCCAATTGCTTATAAAGTTTTCTAAATTAAAAAAAATAGCAGTGTTTTTTTTAACTATCTTATCTAAAATTTAATAATTTATAAAAAAGAATAAGCCCCCTTTGGTTTTTTAACTAATAGCATTAAAATTATTGCTAGCGAATTATCTATTTATATAGATCCCTTTTTAAAAAAATTTATAAAACTTTTCTTTAATATTAAAAACTCCTTTTGGCTTATTTTATATATGCATTCCCAAAATACAATAGGACTTTTGCCGTTCATTTTCTTCAATTTAATATAATAATTAATTTCTAAAACAAATTAAAAAAAAGCAATTTATCCGCTTTTTTCCAATTAAATTTATTTAATATATTCTATTAGTATTTTGGCAAAACCCGTTTTAAATTTATAAGCACTCTAATGTTTAAAGCCTTTTTTATTCTTATTAAAAAATAGGCAAAAGTCTAATAAATATTATTGCATTAATTTCTGCAATATTGATTTTCCAATAGAGCTATTTGCATTAATTACTAATTTTCTAATTATTTTATATAAAGCTTTATTTTTTCCTATAGGCATTAATTATTGCTTTTTCCTATTTTAATTAGGCTTGTTTTAATAGTACATTATAGCCGCAATATAGCATTATATATATAGCTGCTTTCTTTATAATATATTTTTAATATTTAATTAAAGCCGTATTATATAAATAATAATTTTATAATTCAAATTATTGCTTATATATAAATTAATAAATTTTAAATTATTAAAAAACAATGCGCTGGAAATGGGTTTTTTATATAAAAGCGGAATTAATTATCTTAAAAAGCAAATATTTATTATTAATTAAAATAATAGCATAGCTTATTTAATTAATAAAAATAGAAATAATAAAAGAGTTTGCTATTAATATATTGTTTTTTAATTCCATTTTTCGCTAAAAATCTAATTTTAAAATACGCTTTAATTTGCGTTTGGAAATTAAAGCGATTAATTTTTCAAATTCTTTATATTTTTATTTAAATTAATTTTAGGAAAAGTATTTTAAACTCTATCCTTTTTTTTAAAGCTTCCGCAGGGAATAATCTGCATTTTCGGACTGCGGATTTTTTAGCTTTGCATTAGAAATATTATTGTGCGGCCTTTTGAGCTTTTAAAATAGCTTTACTTATTTATTTGGCTTTTAAATTAAAAATCGCATTAATATTTATTGCATTTAAATTTATATAGCTATAATTAAAAATATTAACTAGCATTATTTCTAATTCTTTAATTTTAATACTATAATTTTAATATTTGGATTTCTTGGCTAAGCTTTTTAAAACCATTGCTATAATTTACAATTTATTAATATATAAAATATATAAAAAAAACCAATATATTGGCAAAAATTATAATAGCAATAAAGCTAAAAAAAAAGCTTTTGGCGGAAATTTTAAATTTCAAATTTCTTCGGCTAAATTAAACCATTAATTTGCAATAAAAAATTATTATATCTAGCAATAAAAATATTAAATTTCTTATTCTTTTTTTAAATTATCCTGGTCAATTTATTTAAAATTTCTATTTAAAACTCAGGATTTTCATACGCCAAATTTAATTATTTTTATAAAGCAATTGAAAATTCAATAGTAAAATTAAAAATGCCCGCAATATAGACTTTAATTCAAAATTGAATTTGCTTTGCAATTATTTATAATATTTAATTATAAATATACCAAAATTATATATTGGCTAATTTGCCTATTAAGTCTATTTAAATTTTAGCTTTTATTTAGCTTTTCCAAATAAAATATTTTCTTTTATTAGATTTATTAAAAAATTTAATTTTTAGCAAAATTTAATAGCTATAAGCCATTAAAATATTCATTTTAAAACTACTAGCAAAAGCTACGCTTGTATTATTGTATTTTACTACTTTAATTGCTTTGCAGCATTTATTTTATAAAGCTGCAATAATTTAAATATCATTACTTTTTATATTAGCAAGCTGCTTTTAAATATAAATTGCTATTTATTAGTTTTTCTTTTTATTAAATTCAGCCAATAAAATAGCAAATATAATATATTTATTTAAAAAGCCTTTTTGCTAATATTAAATAATAAGATTCTCAATATATTAAATAATTGAAGCATTAGCTTAATATTGCTAAATTGCTATATATATAATAGCTTGCTGCTAAAAACTAAAAGCCTGTATTTATTGCATAGAAAAATAGTTTATATTTCTATTTATTTTTGGCTTTATTAATATTTTCCTAAATTTAAAAAAAAAGAAATTATATTATAATTCAATGCTTTGCAATAGAATTAATTGGAAAATTTGAAATTTAATTCTAAATTAAAAGAAATTAATTTTATAAGATAAAAACCTGTTATTTATATGAATTTCTCTAGCTTTTATACCCCAATGGTTTATATGCATTTAATGCATCAATTTTAATTCCAAAATATTAAATTTATATAAAATATTTTATTTATTATAAGAATAACGGGTATTACTTTAGCAATATTATAGTTTATTTTTAATGCCTATAAATATTTGTAATATTTTTGCATATAATTTGCTAATTATTTTAGCGGAAAGTAGGGTTTTTAAATACCGTATATATACCGTATAAAAAAACAAACCGTAAAATTAAATAAACCATTAAATTATCGTATTTCTTAGTATAATTATTTTATTTAGCGCAATCTTTTTATTTAGCGCGATTACTGCGTTAAAAAATGTGATAATTTAATGGTTTATTTAATTTAATGATTTAGTTTTTTATATAATATATATATAATGCACTTAATATATATTATATTATATTATTTTTTAAATTATTCTTATAAGCGATATAAAATCAAAAATAATACAATTTTAAAGAACGGTACAATTTTAATGTTTATATTCTTTCTATAAATAATACGGATATTATTAATAATACGATTTTAAATAATAGTATAATTTTAATTAATAATATAATTTCAATTAATAGTATAAATCCCAGCGGCTATAAAGCTCCGGTTAATTATATAATCACCAGCGATTATAAAGCACCGAATAATTATAAAGCTTCAAATAACTATAAAGCTTCGGATAATTATAAAGCTCCAGCTAATTATAAAGCTCCGACGGGCTATAAAGCTCCAGCTAATTATAAAGCTCCAACGGGCCATAAAATTCCAAGCCACCTATTAATAGTGTATTATTTAAATTTTTCAATTTTTCAAATTTTGCAATACAAATAATTTAAATAATATTAAAATTATAGTAATTAAAAGACTTATTCTTATATATAAATTCCCTACCTTTTATATATTATCCCGCGAACTATTTAAACTTTATATTTAATATAGCGGATTTAGCGTATATAATAATTATTTATAATAATTTAAATAATTAATTTATTTTAATAAATTTAATATTACTATCTGGAAATAAAATAATATAAAATCTATTTAAAATAATTGCGGGAAACCCAATTAGCAAAATATCTATTAAAATACTAAATAAAGAAAACTCGAAAACGTTATTAAAATAGCCGATTTTATACAATTTGGTGATTTTAATAAAAGAGCGGCGGTAGTTTAAAAATTTATAAATTAAAATCCTATTTATATAATTAAACCGGTTTTTGCCGGATTTAAATAAAAAAATTAAAGTTTTTTTTAATAAAAAACAAGTACCGATATTTAATAGCTTTAATATAATTGGGAAAATTAGCGTTATGTATATAAAATAAAATAGTAAAACATCTCGGTATATTAAATGTAAAATAAAAAAAGAATAATTAAAATCTTTTTTATAGGCAATATATAAATCGAAATTGCAATATAAAAAAAGAAAAAAATTAAAAGAATTTGAAAAATATAATATAGAAAATATTAATATATAAATATAAATAGAAAACAAAATTACAATTATTACCAAAGCCTTATTTTATATTAAAGATAACCCATTAAATAAATAATAGTTTGCGATAAATTAAAATTGCCGCTAAAATATATATATATTTATTAATTATTAAATTCGATTTTTTTATTTTATATAAACGAATTATTAAATAAACTATATATATTTCCCTGCTTATAATCCCGGGCTAATATTTACCGAAATTAATAGCACATAACTTTATTTACTTTTTTAAAGCGCATTAGCAAATTCAAGCCTATATTATTTTTAGCTTTAATTTAATTATTTACAATAAAACAAAAAAAATTATTAGCAGCCAATAATAGTAAATTATTTTTATTATTTTTATTTATATTAGCAAAAGATTTTTTGATTTTTTATTTAAAGCAATATTATTTCAAATAATAAAATATATAAGGTATAAAGCTTTTTTTTAAAAAGATTAACGCCGGTTTGCTATATTTAAAAAGCTTTGCAAGCAAAAATTAAATAGTTTATTAAATATTCTTTTTATATAAAAAATTGCGCTTTATTTAAATATAATTTATTTAATGCACCATTGCTTTAAAATATTTATATTAGATATTAAATATACTAATATAATTCTTTATACCTATATATTAAATCCTGCAATATTAAATAATATTAAATAACGGGGCTATATTCTTTATTAATGCTTATTGTTTTTATTAAAATATTGCAATTTGCAATAATCCTATTTTTAGCAGCTATTTTTTAATATTTAATACCTGTATAAATATTAGGCTTTTGTTAATTCTTTATATATTGCACCGCCTTTTTTTTGTCTTTCTTCAGCGCTATTGTTTTTTTAAATTCTGCTTTAAAAACGGTTATATTTGGACTATTTTTATTTTTATTCTTTTTAGCTTTATTTTTTTTAATTTTATTTTCCTTAACTTTAATTTTTTCAATTTTTCTTTCAAGCCCTATTTATCTATTTTTTCTTTTGCTAGCAAAGGGTTTTTGGATTTAGCTTTAATAGTATTAATAGCGTTTGAACACAATTGCTAATATTTTTTAAGCCTAAAAAACAATATTATATAAATTATTAATATTTTTTTAAAAAATATAGGATTTTAAAAATATACGATTTTAAAAATATAGGATTTTAAAAATATAGGATTTTAAAAATATAGGATTTTAAAAATATACTATTGCTTTTTTCCAAAATTATATAATAGCCAATAATATAATTGACTATATTTAAATAATGTTTTTAGCAGATTTTCTAAATAGAAAATGGATATAGGTATTTATTAGCCAATTTTAAAGCATTTTTAAAAAATAATTGACTATCTTTTATATTTTGATAAATTATATGATTTTAAATAACAAATTAATAATTGTAATTTTAACCACCCTAGGAAAAATAGCTATATATATAGCCTTTTATAATATTATCTCCTTATTTTGGGATTATTCAAAATGGAATGAAAAAATATTTTATATATTAATTATATTAATTTACTTAATTTTAAATAGGCGGGATTAGCTAATTGAATTATTACAATATCCAATACGGGCGAAATACAATATAGCGGCGGATTTAATTTTAGCAGGCCTTAAATAATGCTATAAATTTTAGCGTCTTTTGCATTTAGTTTTTTTATATTTTTTTATATTTTTTTTTATTAATAATATTTCCCTTTGGCAATATTATTGTAATTTAGTTTTTTATATTTTATATTTTTATAATAGCAAAATCGGTAAAGCTAAATAATATAAGCGTTTTTAAAATTAGTATTTGTAATTTATTGCGATATATTTCTAAAAAAAATATACATTAGATATATATTTATGTTTATTTTAATACTATTAATATTAATTATAATATTAATATTAAAGAAAATAAACCCCCTGAAAGCATTTACAATATTTGCGAAATTGCTATTATAAAAATCTAATATAATAGGTAAAATATTTGCGCATTGCAATTAATTTTTAAAAAATATGATAGCTAGTATTTTATAAAATTTTATATAAAATTTTAAAAGGTTAGCTATTATTAAATACGCCAATAATAAAATAAGCGTAAAAATAAATTATTAATTTATTAGCAATCGGTAATTATTGCGGTATACGTTAAACCCATTAATAAATATAAAAACAAATACGGAGATTATAAATTTTCCTATATATAAAAAAATTTATTTATTTTTAAATAATCTTTTTAAATATTGCTTTAATTTCAATTTGCTTTGCAATAAATATAAATAGGATAAAAGCATAAAAGTTATTTTTTAATCGAGGGGCAAAAATTATTAATTTTCTAATAAGCAAATAGTTTTAGGCCTTTGTATTTTATGGTATATTTATATTTGATTTTATAATTAATATTTGTTTTGCTAAAAATATAATTTAATACTATATTAAATTAATTATAAATATTTGCTTTAAAAATATAATATATTGGATTTTATATGAAAAGCATTTTATTGCGTATTATTGGTGAATTTATAAATTGCTTTATAATTTTGAAAAATTAATTCCGTATAAAGTTTTTTTTATTTAAAGTATAATAAACTTATACAAAATAGCTTAAATACTAAAATTATTTAAAATTAAAAATATCCGGCTGATTTTATAACTCCGCCTAATGTATCTTTTGTAAAAAGTTTAATTATAATATATATAAAATAAAGCTATATAAATAAAATCCAATAAATTCCAATAAATTCTTTTTTTTTATTGCTAATTTAAAAATATATATATTAACCTAATATAGTCATTTTCCATTTATATATACCACGGCGAATCGCTTTTTTTAATCAGCAATCCTTTAAACCCATTTTAATTAATTTTTTTTCCAAAAATTCCCTATTGCCTTTCGGAAGGTCTCCGGATTTATAATGGTAATAATAGCGGGCTTTAAAATTAAAGCAATTAATAATTTCCAATTCCAGTATCGCTAGCAGTATTTTATACAATTCTAATAGCTGCAGCCAAAAAATAAAAACTTTCTATAAATATAAAACATATCTCCAAACAATTTCCAATAATTTCCCAGCCTTTTCCAGCCATTATCGCCGCCGCCAGCCTTTTTTTCCAAATTCAAAATCTCGAAATTTAAAAAGTTTTTAATTTAATTAGTATTTATAATATTAGCAATCAATATTTTCACCAGTAAAACCCACTATAATATATATAGCAACCAGCTTATAATTAGCCAAAAGCTATATAAGCTCCAGCTTTTTAATAATTTACTATTTTTCTTTCCTCGCTATATACCCTTTTACCGCTATTAATAAATACCAGTAATATATAATTATTAAAACTGTGAATTTTATACGCCAATTAATAATTAATATATATTAAACTTTTTTTAACGGGCCTTTTGCCCTTTATTTCCTTCGTTTTAACTAGCTTTTATTATATAGCCGGCACCTTTATACCCTTATATTCGAAAACCTTTTTTAGCCGATTTTTATTATGTAGCCGGTATATAGCTATTAAAAATCCAAAATTTCCTTTCGCTAATTAATAGCAAAATATACGCTAAATAAAATAATAATTTTATAAATCTCCTATTTTACCAAATATCTTATTTTCTTTCTTTAAAAATTTAATTAGCCTTTGCTATCCGGCCGGTATTTTACGTATATATATACCACTTTTATTTATAGCGGCCCTATATTTAAAAAATAATTATAATTAAATTCCAAATCTAATTTAGCGAATTTTCGTTTATAACATTAAAAATAATAACCCCAATATTTTCGCCCTATTAATTTTCTTTTATAAACTAGGCCTGCTTAAAGCATTAAATATAAAAAAAATAGCAAAAACCAAATCCCCAATTTACCCCAATATATTAAATATTTGGCTAAATTTTAAAAATTTACTAACCAATATTTAGAAAATCACAATCTTATTCCAGCTTGGATATTATAATTTTCCCAAAACAATTTATTAAAGTAGTATAAGAAAGGCACAGCTGTAAAAAAATAATAAAAAACCCTAAAAACCGCTTAATTAATTTAAAGAAACGCTAAATATTTAAAAAATATTTCAGCTTAATTAAATAATTGCAATTTCCTAAAAATGCTAGGCTAGCGTAAAAAAGGCTTAGCTATAAAAAGAAAATTATTTAAATTTGAAACCCAATAATGCATGTTTTTATTATATTTAAAAAAAATTAAAAGCTTATACCAATAATTATCCGGGAGAATAGCAATTATTAATAAAACCCAATAATATTTACCGCCGGATTTAAATAAGGCTTTAGCTATTAATAATATTTTAAAAATATATTAATGATTTAAAAAATAATTAGATTTGATTTTATAGAATTTGTACTAATCATTATTTAAAACGAAATTCAAAATAGCGGCCGTTAGCTTTAAAGCTTAATAATATTCTCCGGTCCTCCATTTAAATAAAAAGCCCTTAATGCTAATAAAATATTAAATATCCTTTAGCTATCCAATAAAAAATAGCCAAAAACCATAATTAAAGCTATAAACAAAAAAAAAAGAAAAAAGAGTGGGAAAAAGCTAGATTTTATCTAAAGTCAAAAACAAATTTAAACGGATAAAAAACTGGCTTAAAAAATAATATAAATATAATTTAAACTATTTCCGGACCTTTAAATCGATAATTATAGCATTGGCAATAGCAAAATTTAAAGCCATAATGTTAAAGCTAAATAAAAGCATAATTTGTTTACAATTAAAAAAATTTATTGCTATTAAAAAAATATAGAATAGTTTTAGCCCAAGGAAAAAAATCCTAACTTCTCTCCGAAAAAAGCCTAGTTTTTCTCTTTATGGTTTTTAGCCCTGCAGGATCTATTATTTTAATTACCATTGCATGGCTTTAATAGCTAGATAATAATTAAAATTAATAAACAAATAAGCCTAATATAATTTTAATTAATAAAAATCAGCAATATAAATATTATAGCTCCAAAAGCTTATTTATAAATTTAGCAAATTCTTTATATATAATATCGGCTATAATAAATAATATAAAAATTCGAAATAAAAAAACAAGGTTAAAAAAATAAACGTTTTTAATAAAATCATTTTTATTTCTTTTTGCCTTTTAGGCCGCTATTTTTATATTAATTTTTATCGGGATTAATTGGGATTAATTTTTTGCATATATCCAATGGTAGCAATTAGTAAAAAGCTTATTTTTTAAAAATAGTAATATTTCTAAATAGATTTTGGATTTTTAAATTAGGAGTGGGAAATAATGCAAGATGTTTTTTAAAGATTTTTAAATTAAAATTGGAAAATATTAGTATTATTTATTTATAAATCAAAGATAAATTTGAATTTAAAAAGATTATTTTTATAAATTATATAATAAAGGACCAGCTGCAAATTAGTTTTATTAATTTAAATTAAATCTGTTTTAAATTATTAAAATTATTAAATTTAATTAATAAAAACCGGTCCAAATTATTAAGATTTAAATAACAATTATTATATTTATTATTTTATTGCAATTGATTGTTCTTGAGTGCATTATTATTAAAATCTTGAAATCTATTGGCCAATTTATTTATATTTTAGGCTATTAATATTAATTCCTATCCTAAAATACTAATATAAATAGGTATTTAAATAAGCGCATATAAACTCATTTTATTTATAAATATTACCTTTATTTTCATCATTACTTTTTCTTAATATTTATTATACTAGCATTGCCAGCTTTTTATTTAAAATTATTTTTATTATATTTATAGCCGTTATTAGTTTTTTAAATTTTTAATTGTAATTTTTAATTAAATTGCGCTATTTATTTGCTAAAATATATATAAAGCGGTTTATATAATTTATACAGCCTTTCCGGCCAAAAATATAATGTTTTATTATTTTATAAATTCGCAATTTGCAAATATAATATTATCGCGAAATTCGAATTTAATAAATAATATTAAAACATAATAAAAAATAATAATATTAAAACGTATATAAAATTAGGATTTGCTAATGCTATTATACAATTTATATATAGCAAAGCAAATCGCATTATATTAATATTAATGCTTAATTGGGATATTAAATATATATAAACGGTTTTTTTTATATAGCTTTTATTTTAATAATTCTATTCAATATAAAAATATACTAGCTACCTATTTGGCGATTTTAGCTTTTTAACACTATTTACAAAATCATCATATTTATATATGCAAAAGCAATTTATTTAAAAGCATTATAATATAATATTCGAATTCCCAGCTATAGAAAATTATACAAAGCAATAAAACTTTTACAATATTTAAATTGCAATATAAAAAGCAGCGTTATCCAATAGCTTAATATAACAGCTTATTGTTTTTAGCGGAGCTTTATTTAATAGCTTCCAAATTATTTTCATAGCTTATTACATCAATTGTTTTTTTAAATAATTTATCCCAATTTTTAATAGCTTTAATATTCTATTATTCCAATTTATTTTAAAATTATAAATAAAGCTATAAATATCCGATTTCTAAATATTAAGATTTAAATATATTAAGCTTTTCTCCTTGTTTATTTAGCAAATATTTAGGCAAATTATGCTATAATACCCTTTATTTATTTATTTTATAAATCCTTAATTATATTTAACTCTATTTCATACATTTCTCCCTTTATATATAATTATTATTAATTTTAATTACCTATTTTTAATAACTGTTTTTGCAATAGCCTATTTATATAAAATCCTGCCGTTTATTAATACCGGCCTTAATAATATTTAATTGTTTTATATTAAGAAATAAATAGCTATAAAACGGTCGAGATATTTTTTACCAATAGCCAAACTATATTTAAAAATATAATAGCCTATTAATACCGGCTTTAATAATAATTAAAATAAATTTAATAATAATTAATATTCCTGTATTAAAAAGCACCCGGTTATTAAGCGATTTCAATAATCCTTATTATTGGAAATCGCGGCCAAATTGCGCACCAAAACCAATTAAAATCCCTTTACTAATTATTAAATAATTAATTTTTTTTTTAAACCAATAGCAAATTCTTTTGCCAATTGCTAAATAGTTAATTATTTTTTAAACCAATAGCCAATTCTTTTTTTAAATTAGGCTATTTTACTTTTAATGCCCTAGTGATTCCGGTATTTTCAATATTAATTTAAACATGCCATTAATTATAAATAATAAAACTGCCAAAGCAATATAAAACATATATAGCTATAATAAAACTCCTTAGCAATTTTTAATTTAAAAAATTAATACCCCTTTTGCCTTATTGCAAATCCAAAATGCATTTGGCTTAAAATATGTTATTATAATATTATATATAATGCTATTAAAAAAAGCCAATTTTAGCTTTTATTTAGCCAATTTTAATGCGCGAAAAACTTTCCTTTAAAAGAGAAATTATACTAAAGTTAAAGCGGCGATTATAAATCTATCAAAAAATAAACCATTTAATAAACGCATTAATAAAATATTAAAATAAATAATTCTTTAATATTATAAAACGCATTTTATTAAATAATTTTTTTTTATTAGCAAAAATATAAATTTAAATATAAACCAATTTCGAAAATTGCGGCGCAATATATATAATATTGTTAAAAATCCAAAAAATAAAATACTAAATTATATTAAAATAAATCCCTATATTATATATAAAATAAATTAATATTAAAATACTAATACCTATAATTAAAAACATATAATAACTATTATAAAAGCCAATTCCGGAGTTTAACATTATATAAAAAATAAAGAAATCAAATTTTGAAAATTGCAATAAAACGCCATTTATTTCTTTTTATAATCTTATATAAAAAGGTATTTTGATATAAATAAATATTTAAAGCTTAATAAATATTATATAATTAATAAATAAAGATCATATATATATATATATAAATTTTAAATATTAATTTACTTGCCTTATTTAGCCATTTATATTATTTTATATATAGCTATTATAAAGCAATTTGAAATATAATATCACGGGATAGAAAAGAATCCTATTAAATATACTAAGCTTTTAGTTATTTATAAAAAGCTTTTAATTAGAAAAGAATTTAAAAAAAGTATTATTAATAATTTTTGCTAAATTTATAATTGCAAGCGAAATTTCTGCCTAAAAGCAAAATTATAAAATAGCAATATTATTGCGGCTTATATTATAACCAGCTTTTGCCTATTTTTAAAAAGCGCAAATATTTTAAATTATTAAATTGGGTTAGTATTTATTTTATTTAATCCAATTTTATTCCCGGATTCATTTGCATTTAAAATTGGCTTAAATATAAGCATTATTAATAAAAATAATTTTATATAAAAATTGGAATTTAAAAACATAATAATTAATGGAGTTTTTTATAATAGGGGGAAAATAGGCAATAATGCATATATAATTTATAATAATTTCCGCAAAGCTAGAAATATTAATAGCAATAATAAATACTTTTTTTATAGCAATTATTTAAATAGCCTAAATTTAACAAATAAATTTAACAAATAAATTTAATAAAGCAAATAATAATAATAATAATAGAAATTATAGAAAATTATTTTTAAATTCCAAAGTACCAGCCGCTTGGATTTTAATTAAAATTACTAATTTGCTTAAAATCCGATTTATTAAAATCGAGCAAATACCCTAAACCGGATTAAAATTCAAATTAAATAAAGAATTTAAATTAATAGCTAAAAAAATTGGAACGCTTTTAAGGTTTTTAAAATTTGGGATTATATTATTAGCGTTAATAAAATTTAAATTAGATTTTTAATTACTTTTAATATTCCTAATTTTAATGCAATAATTTCACTTTAAATAGGCTTTTCTATTGCAATAATAATAACATATATCCGCCGCAAATTTTAATTGTTTTTATTTTTAATATTAATAATATTATATTTTGCCTATTTAACTATCTCGAAAACCCTTTTTTGAATTCGTTGTTAAATTACAGCATTTATAAAATAGCCAGCTTTTTAAATCTCGAATAAATCCCATCGCAATTAAGCTATATTTTTGCAGCCAAAAGCTTCTCTTTAATTCCTTAGCCTTAATACCATTAACCCAATTTTTTTTCCATACAATAATAAGGTCGACTATAAGGCCCATTGCTTGCTAATGCAATTGAAATTAATTATGCATATATAAAATCTTATATTTATATATAATTGCTAATAAATTGCATCTATTTTATTTATTTTAAATTCCTTACTAATAAAATACAAATTATCCGGAAATTATTAAACTATATATTTTTGTCTATTAATTCTATATATATAATTTTCTTTTTTATTATTTCTTTTTTTATATATTATTAATAATTGGATATATAAAAGCACTAATTAAAATTTATTATATTTTTCCAATTTTTCTATATTTAATTATTATATATATTATTTTTATTTTAATAACCTTTATTTTTATTATCCGTAAAATCCGCTAACTTTATAATTTCCAATGCGTTTTTGTATTTTAAAAAAATATAGGCCAAAATAAAAATCCTTTTACCATAATAATTTTATAAGTTTCATAATATTAAGAAGCGAAATTAATATTTTTTAGATTTTTAGAAGCAATATAATAATTAATGACGCTCGCAATTTTAAAAAGCCTATAAATAAATTTATAAAATCAAATAAAAATAAATAACTCGCTATATATTTAAACGCTTGCTTTAAAACTAATATATTTGCTAATAAACTCCTTTATATAAAACGGCCGCTTTTGTATTTTATATATAGGATAATCCTTCCCCTTTTTTTATAATAAATTTATTACGGGGCTTCGGGCCCGAATCGGACCCTTTCGAAGGAAGGTTCCTCCGTAGCTATTTGTTTCCACGCTAGCGCTTTAAGCGACCGGTCGAGGATCCTGCCAGCTATTTAAGGTAGCTAAATCCCCGTCCCTTTTAATTCTCTAGCTTTATTTATCTTATTTATTACCCTCGCGTCGGTCCACGTGACCCTTTTTAATATAGCCGTGATAAAATTAGTTTTTTATATATTCCAAAAATCTTATTAATGAAAAATAAATTTTTGAAATTAATAAATTTTTAAAATTTCAGCCTATTTTATAATATTTGAATACAATATTCCAATTTTAAACCCGCTATTATAATTGCCAAGCCACGCTTCCGGAAATTTATAGCACTAATAAGCTTATTTAAAATCTAATTAGAAAAAATCCAAAAAGCAGCAAATAAATATATATTTAAATAATAAAAAGCAATATTTAAATATTATATTTTTATTTGGCATTATTTTAACCCTATTTAATATTATTATATATATATACTATTAATACTATTTCCTTAATATTATATTGCCAATTTTATTAATATCGCTTAGGTATAAAAAACAATTAATCCCTTTTTTAATTTGCAATAATAATTATAAATAATCCAATAACGTTTATAATTATATTTGAATTTCGGCCATTTATAATATATTTATAAAAAAGGTTTATAATATTATTGGTAAATCCTAAATTAATATTCGCTATAGCTGGCTTAAAATAAATAATTTATTTTTATAATTTATTACAATTATTAATTATTAATGCGTTTAAAAAAACATTAGCTTTTAAATCGCGATAATTATATATTAATTTATAATTACTGGCGCAATATTTAGCTTTATATTCTTGCTATAATTTAATTACTTTTTATTATTATTTTATATACATTTTTTAATTATACCATTTTTTTATATTATTTTTAAAATCTGCATTTAATGCATTAATTACAAAATAGCAAATTAGCAGCAAAGCATTAGCTGGATTTCGCAAATTTTTAAAACATTTATTAATAAGCTATTTTAAACCCAATATTTGCTTATAAAAATAGCGGTATTGAATTTCAAACCGCGGCGATTATATATTAGTTTGCTGGCGCAAAAATAAAAATAAAGTTTTAATTAATATTTAAAAAGCCTAAAAAGCAAAAGCAAAAGCAAAATAAACAATTGTTAACAATTTTATTCCAAAACAAAATTGAATATAATATCCAGTTTTTTAAATAATTTATATATAATAACCCATAATTTAAACCTTTTTTCGCTAATAAAATTAAAAATACAATATTATAAAATTTTAAAAATATTTATATTTTTGTAAAATTCCATAAAGCTATATTTATAATTCTTTTAGCAAAAATAAAATTCAAATTATAAATCAGCATATGCAAATCGTTTTAAAAACTGGATAAATATCTAAATAACTTGTATACCAATATTAAAATACTCCGCCATCCTTTTTTTTATATATTCCTTAATTATATTTTTTTCTTTTTTTTATATTGCCTCCAAGCTATAATTCAAGCTAACACGTTTTTTACCGCGTGCATTTATATTAAGCTTATTATTGCTTAATTAAACCAAATTAAATAAAAAATTAAACCTCGCTGCAAAAAACAATATTATATTTTAAATATTATATTTTAATTAAATAAAAAACAAAATTGCAATTTTAATTTGCAAGCTTTAAAGCTTTATTCTTCTATAATAAATATTGGACCCAAATTTAAGCAGGGTAAATTATATATTTTTTCCGCTTATATTATAAATTAATTAATTAATTAAATAATTATAATTGCTATTTAAATTTTTCGCTTTTTGGATATTAATAAAAAAATCTAAAAAACAATCCTTTTTAATTAATTTTGGGGGATTCCAAAAAGTCATTTATTTTAAAAAGGCCTGAAATAAAAAGTTAAATAATTAATAAATTTGGGATATTTTCTAATTATTGATTTTCCTATTTAATAATGCCCAATTATAACCCCCTTTAGCTTTTTATTTTTATTTCAAATTATAAGCATTATATAATTTATAAATATAAATGTGCTTAATTTTAATTTTTAAAAAATTAAGCATATTTATATCCATAAATTATATAATATTTATATTTTGAAATAAAGATAAAAAATACAATTTATATATGATAATTCATTCTTTAAATCCCTTTTTTATTAATAAATTTTAAAATACGGTATTATAAACTTTTAAAAATATCTTTATTTTTGTAAAATTTTATAAAGCTATATCAATAAATCTTTTAATAAAAACGAAATTTGGATAATAAATCGTTATAAAATATAAATTGTCCGGAAAATAGGCAGGATTTCCATTTTAAATATAGTAAAAAAAATAGCACATTGAATTTTTTAAAATTCCATATTTTGACTTTATTAAATATTTTAAATAATAATATTGCCGTAAATAAAAATAATTATACTACTGTGAAAAGTCGTACTATTATATACTATTATAAACGGTACAATTTTATTAAACGGTGTATTTTTATATATAATATATAGTATTATTATAGGCTAAAACCATTTGCAAAAAATACCACTAAATACTATATACCAAATGCAAAAATATACCGTTTACACTAGTATATAACGGTACAATTTTTTAAATGGTATTTATACGGTACGTAAAAACCCCCATTTTCCGCTAAAATAAACTTCAGCTTATTAGTGCCAACGAGGCTTTAAATCGTTATATAATGGTGGTAATAATAGTATTAAAGCTAAAGCTAAAGCTGAAATTAAAGGCTGGAGGCTAAAGGCTAAAACTGGAGCTAAATATTTAAAGCTGGAGGCTGAAGGCTAAAGGCTAAAACTAAAGCTGGATATTTGAAGCTTAAGCTAAATATTTAAAGGCTGGAGAGTGGAGGCTGGAGCTGGAGCTAAATGTTTAAAGCTAAAGCTGGACCATGTCGACTTGAAGCACTCCATGTCGACTTGAAGCTTCTCCCGAAGCTTCTACCGAAGCTGGTATTCAGCATCACACTGAGTGGATCCGATTCGACTCACACCGGCAAATCGAAATTTCTCCATCCGAACAGTCAGGTCGGCTTCTGTCGCATTCACCCTTCATGACGCACACGACAAAGGAAGTCTTCGACGTTCGAAGCCTACTTTAGCGGAAAATGGGGGTTTTCACGTAGTACCGTATCAATACCGTATAAATACCATATAAATACCGTTTAAAAATTCTTACCGTCGTGTACCACTGTAAACGGTACGATTCTACCAAACGGTACGTTTTTACAAACTACTACAGCTACCTACCAGGTATGGTGGGTACACGTACCTACCTGTAGGTATAGCCCAAAGGCCACACTATATGGTACCTAGAGGTAGGTAACTAAGCAAAAAGGAGAGAAAGTTTTAAGAAAAACTGTTTATGAACGGTTTTGAACCAAAAAGAAATGTTAAAAACGTTAGAACATGTACCAAGCTCACGAAAACCGTTTCTGAATTTCGACGGTTTGCGAGTGTGCAGTAAACCTAAGGTAACTTGCAGGCCTCTTTTAAAGTGCAAAACCTGCCCGAGGACGTGCGGAATTGGTCGACGAACAATGAAACCACGACAGATAATATAGATTTGTCCGTGACATGGTAGACTGCCTTAAGGCAAGACGGGACGCCCGTGCCAGGGCAAAGAGCTGTCAGTTTGAAAAATCTGATCACGTGACTTCCGTCATCACGAAAGCCTCGGAGTTTTGTAGCACATTGATAAACAAATCATGTGTGTTTCCTACGCCACAAAGTAGGTACCTAGGTACCTACCTCAGTATCCACCGCTGACCACTATCGCCGCCACTGTCGCCACTCTTGCCACTCTCGACTGAACCCTTTCAAAATTCATACCAAGTACTCAAGAGAGCGTGAAGCTGGCGTCCAGACACACGACAAAACGACAGGCCGCCTCAAGGCTCCAGAGCGGGTGCAGACGTGTGAAGCTGGTCGACGTGCAACAAAACCGCCTTCGGACCATCGATATCACAATCCGAGTCACCCCCAGAAAGTGAAGCTGCCCGACGACAAAATCTCGAGCCAAGGCATAAAGGGTCAACCCCCTTTTAGCGCACGTAAGACCGGGCAAGTTCACATTCCCCCAAGGCCCAAAACGACCTACCTGTAACACGTTGGAACCCCAAGAAAATCCGAGGTGGAAGTTGGTTTGAAGACTCCGTCAAGCCTCAGACACCCCCCACAGGTGTGAAGCTGGACTATGCGCAACAATGGAACCGACGGGCCGTCCTCGAGGCACAGGAGACGTGTGAAGCTGATCGATGTGCAACAAACTGCGGATTGGGTCACCGCTTCATGGAAATCTTACCTTAGCTCAGGGCTCGTCAAACGTGTGAACTTGATCGACGCCCGTGCAACAAAACCACCCTGATTCGTGCGTTACGGTAGTCAAGTCCCTACTACAAGGCCGGGGAATCTGAAGTTGGTTGATGTGCAACAAAACCGCAAACGGGTATGGAATTCGCCGTCGAGGCCCAAAATGTGAACATGGCCGACGTGCAATAAAAACACGGGCCGAGTCAAGGAGATGCCGCTCGAATCTGTCGCACGTCGACCAACTCCAGTGTTTCTTAGGGCTCAAACGAGTAACACGTTGCTCAACGTGCCCCACGTTGGACCCCCAAAACGGCCGGCATCGGTCGATGTGCAACAAAACTTCGAGTCGTCCGTCACGTGACTTCCTCATCAATGAAGTCAGAACTCAGATCATCCAAATGGCCCACGGACCTAGAACAGACCGAAATTCTATTCTCATCACTATATGATATATCACACCACGTATGCATTGCTAAACCAGCAGAAACATCAGCCTCCAGTCCCGCCAGCACCTGTTTTTACATCCTATCCGGGCACCAGAAAGAACGCCAACCAGTAGCCAGCCACTCCAGGGAAATACACAAAAAACGCACACACGTACATACGCATATCAATCCATTCATCCACCCATCTCTCATCAACTAGATCCGCTTCCCCCCTTCCCCGGGGGTTTCCCCGGCGGATCCAGCAACAAATGCGGCTTAATAAACCCCTCATCCAGCTGCCGAAACCACGCCGCATGATCCTCCGCCGTCCCATTAATCAACTGACTAATCGCCGCACCCGCCGTAATAGGCCGTCCTTCTTCATCCCTATGTCCACTCGTGGGATACTCCTCCGCACCCCTCTCCGTCGGCGTCCTCCCACCATCCCTCCGAATCGCCAAAGGCGGCAAATCCGAATCGCTGTCTTCCAAATCATCACTCTCACTCAACCCCGTCCCACTCCTGCCCAGCAAGCCCTGCTCACTAGCCTCCATCCTTCGCTGGCTTGCATTTGACGTTTTGCGATTCAAACTCGACGGTCGTCTCGCGCGATTCGCCGGGCTCGAGTTTCCGCTCGCGTAATGGGAGCGTTCATTCCCACCACCATTCATCCGCCCATTCATAGCATCCAAACTAACCGCACTCGCCCCATTCCTTCGTGGATTATGACCAAACGCCGTGCCTCCCCTCTTCACATAACTCCCACCCCCCGTCACAGCCTCGATGTCAAATTCGTCATCTGAATCAAGTTCTTCCACGACGCCTGTGCGAATCCCCAGAATCTCCAACATCCTTGCCGTCGTGCCGCCGAAGATAATAACCGTGAGCACAACAACCACGAGTACCGTCGCCCTCAACGCCGCACTATTACTTCCAGTCAACCCCGCCGCCAGCGCAACGCCCACAGCTCCCCTCAAACCTGCCCAAAACAACATAGCTTGGTAAGAATACGGGAGTTCGTCGGCAACTTCCTTGCCACGTTTCTTAGCGCGGTAGCGGATGAACATGTTGATGAGGCGCGAGAGGGGGAACACGGCACACCAGCGCGCGGCGCAGATGCCGATAACGGTTACGGTGATAAACAGGGGCTTGAGGACGAGTTCGTTGTCGGTGAAGAGAGAGAGGCCGAGGTAGATGAATATAAAATTTTCGGATAGTTGGGCGAGCACTTGGAAGAGGTATTTGGTGGTTAGTTGGGTGCGGCGGGACATGTTGTAGTAGGCGTAGTGTTTCATGGTTATGCCGCAGAAGAGGAGGGTCACGATTCCTGAGGGGGGTGTCAGCGAAGGTTCATAGAGGCAGTGTGGGTATTGGTCTTGAATTCTGATTTCTGAATTTGGACTCTTGAATTTGACTTACCAGACATGTGCAAGCCGTTGGAGAGGAAGTAGCTGGCGTAGGCGATCAAGACGATGATGCACGACTCGATTTTGGGGAAGCGCCGCACGTAGGTGTACTTGAGCGCCAGCGCAGTCATGATACCAATCGCAACACCAACCAGCAAACTCCCCATAAAAACCATTAGGAAAATTCCCGTTCCCTCAAGTAGACTCAACGGTCCCAGACTACCTCCTCCCGTGCCATCTTTATATCTTTGCGCTGTCTCAAACAGCACAATAGCAATGGCATCGTTCAAGATCGACTCGCCAAAAATAATAGTATACAGTTTCGGATCGACCTTGTAGGTAGTGAAGATGGCGAGAATTGTGACCGGATCGGTAGCCGACAGAGTTGCGCCTACGGAAATGGCATCCAGGAAAGACATTTCCAAGCCTTCTAGGGGAATGCGTGTGTACACCCAGAGAATGAGACCCAGCACTACGGCGGAGATGAATGTACCGGCAAATGCGAAGGTTAGGATGGTGCCGATGTTGCGGAAGAAATTCGCTTGGTGGAGTTCATAACCGGAGGCGAGGATGATGGGAGGGAGGAGGAGGTTGAAGAAGACTTGGTAGTCGAAGGATACGATCATTTGGATGGAGTGGCCGGATGTTAGGCGGAGGATGAGGCCTACGGTCATTCCTGGAAGGATGTTAGTGTGGAGAGGCGGCAGAAAAGGGATAGGGGTAGGGACCTGCGAAGATGGATATGACGGTTTCGTGGACGGCTTGGACTTTCTTCTGTTGAAGAATATAACTGGTGAATAAGGCCGTGATGAGCAGGCTGAGTAGGATGAATAGCGCCCATGATGAGAAGATCTCCTTCTGAGAGGTATCTGGCTCATCCGGATCCGTCTCTTCCTCCTGCCTTTTGCCTATCCGAAATGTCAGCAATTGAAGTAACATCTGCGGAATGGCGACGTACGCAAAAGCTCAAACACGGTCCCCGCGATTGCTGAAGCCATTGTGACTTTTGGTCGAGGTGTCGCGGACGCCTCGTCGCAGTCTCAGCTTCTTTCTTGGTTTTCTTTCTGCCGTCCGCAGTTGCTCGGCAGTGAGCTTCGTTATCAAGGAGAAGGACACATATAGAGACGATGGGTTGACACGGTTGTATTTGGGGAAGGCTGGGAAAGCTTCAACTGCAAGCTGTCTCGACGCGGTTGAGATAAGGCTCGGCAATACGCACGGGCCTAAAATGGGCAGGCAGCGATGTATACGAGGAATACGAGCGAGCCTCGGCCACCTTCGTCACCACTCACCAGGCACCACGACTACGAGAAATGACTTTAAGCCTCGACTTCAATCTGTTATCGTCTTAGGGGCCTTTGCCAGATGAGAACAATTATAAAGTCTTCGACAACTCGAGGGCCTGGACCAGAAATCTTGATTAATTTCATCTGCATTAGTTTGCACCCAAATGAGGCCTTCGCACTTGACCGCATTTACACGGCGTGGCGGCGTGTGACAGGTGGTGACAGCAAGGCTGAGACACCAGCTGCAAGGCACGCTAACGCCAGCTGGCTGGGAACGTCTAGAACGCTGGAACACGTCTTCCGTCACCGAAAATACCACGGTACACCCAATTTCGGCCCGGCCCACTCTCGCTCATCACCAATATACATCAACACTAAACTCCAGCCTCTTGACGAATTTCGACAAGTCCAGAGTTCTGCAAAGGAATCAGCGTGTCTCTTAGTGCCCCGCGTGCCCCACCAGCACCCTTTGTGGGGAGAGGCTACGCCCGTAGTCGGCGACTACATGTAAGAAGCGTCAACCGCCAAGCTGCCACCCTCGTGATGCCACGAACGACATCCCATGAGCGACGTGTGCGCCCCCTCCGACGACCTGCGATACTCTTTAGCTAATAATATGACTGGCAGACGACCAGCCGCTTATAAGACACCACGAGCGTGAATCTCCGCCGAACGACCGTTAATTTTGGGTAACGCTGCATACATAAGAGCTGAAGGACCCACACGAGCTTCCACCAAGCTGACGTGGGGCAAGAGCTGTGCAGTCCCGGCGCATCGAACTTCACCTGTCGATCCCTCGAACGTCTGCCGCGACATAAAGCCGATTCGCGAACTCGAATCCGCCGATTATCGAAAAGCACACGGTGACGTGGCAAGCTACATATCTACGACAGGTGTAGCACCACACAACAAACCTTGGTCTATACAAACCTTGGTCTATACAAACCTTGGTCTATACGAGAGGCTTCCAAACACCTCGAAACTATCGCCGCAATGGCAACCGGTCCTCTGAGCCAAAATCCGGCCGAGCCGAACAGGAGAACGGCTCTACATCAAGATTCCGACGAAACACTCGCCGTATCCCACTCCTACGACGGGACTTCCGAGAGACCGTCAAGAGTCGCCTTTACAGTACCGGACTCCAGTTCCAGCACCGACGACACGCCCACTCTCAGTGGAAACACACCCGATGGTTCCCCAATCCCTGGGAGAAGAAGCAATGAGGGAAAAAGTACGGATGGGTCAATCGCGAAGAAGATGATCGATCATCCAATGAACGAGAACTCTCCACTACTCTCCCCCAGGAGCTCAGACGACGCCGAAAACGATGACAGAAGCGTATCAGACGACGACTACGACGCATACCAAGAAACAAGGAGCTGGTGGTACTTGGTGTTGACGTGCATAAGCATCGGAGGTCTACAAATCGCCTGGTCGGTAGAACTATCCAACGGCTCGCCATTTCTCCTGTCACTCGGTCTCAGCAAGTCTCTGATGGCTCTGGTCTGGATTGCGGGTCCGCTGTCGGGAACTCTCGTTCAGCCATATGTTGGCATCCGAAGTGACAATTGCAGGATATCGTGGGGAAAGAGGAAGCCGTTCATGGTTGCTGGAACGGCTGCTACTATTGTGTCGCTGATGGCGTTGTCGTGGGTGAAGGAGATCGTGCGAGGGATTCTGGGTCTCTTCGGTGCCGATGCAGAAGGCAATGCCGTACACGTCTCGACCATCTGTGTTGCAGTGCTGTTCGTCTACGTCCTTGACTTTGCCATCAACACCGTCCAAGCCGCAATCCGAGCATTCATGGTCGACTGTGTCCCCACGCATCAACAAGGTAAGATTCAGCTTCCATTTTCTGCAGATTCCCAGTAATGCATATTCCCGAGTTGAAGCACATTCCGAAGTCCCTGCTACTATCCGTTTCTAACACATCACAGAAAGCACCAATGCCTGGGCCTCCCGCATAACCGGTATCGGCAACATCATCGGGTACATGTCCGGCTACATCAACCTCCCCAAATACATCCCCTTCCTCGGCGATACACAATTCAAATGCCTCTGCGCCATCGCCTCTCTGACCCTCCTCACTACCGTCGCCATCTCCTGCATTTTCGTCAAAGAGCGTGATCCCCGCCTCGAAGGCCCTCCCTCACACGACCCCGCCGGCGGCGTAAAAGCCTTTTTCAAATCCACCTTCTCCTCCATCCGCTCTCTCCCTCCACAAACGAAGAAGGTTTGCGAAACGCAATTCTTTGCATGGATCGCCTGGTTCCCAGTTCTCTTCTACGTCTCTTCTTGGATTTCTGAGTTGTGGGTTCAGCCATTCCTCGAGAAAAATCCGCACATGAGCATGGAGGAGCTGAATGCACTTTACGAGAAAGGAACACGCCGTGGTACTTTCGCCCTACTAATCTACGCCATCACCTCGCTCTCCGCAAATCTCATCCTCCCCATGATCGTCTACCCAACCTACGACATGGCCGCCGCCCAAAGCCTCTCACACAGCACATCCGGCGACTCATCTCAGCGTGAATCCCGCTACCAGCGCTTCCTAAACCGCCTCATCATCCCCTGGCTCACCCTCCGCCGCGCCTGGGTCCTCTCCCTCATCCTGTTCGGCCTCTGCCTCTTCGCCTCCTACTTCATCCGCACCCCCGGCACCGCGACCGTGCTTGTCGGACTCATCGGCGTCTGCTGGGCCATGGCTCTCTGGGCGCCCTTCGCCATCATCAGTGCCGAAATCTCCAAACGTGATGCTTTGCGAAGATCGAGAGCGAATAATCCTAACTATGTGATTAATGCTGCGAACCAGAGTAATGCGGAAAATGGAGGAGAGGAGGAGGATCTGACTGATCAGGCAGGAATTTTGCTCGGGATTCATAATATGGCTATTGCGGCGCCGCAGATTATTGCGACGTTGGGGAGTAGTGCGATTTTTAAGAGCTTACAAAAGCCCCGTGGGACACCCGGCGACCGCAGTCTCGGTGTCGTCTTAGCCAGTGCAGGAATCTTTGCGTTGATTGCTGCGTGGGTGGCGGCGAGGATCAGGGAGGAAGTGCCTGCTAAGGGGGCGGAGTACGAGGCCGTGGCTGATGGCGAGACGAGAGAAGCTGGACGCCAGAGCATGGAGAGCGATGCGAGTGGGGGGAGGAACAGGAAGAGCAGCGAGTATCCGAGTAACCGGAGTTCTATGCATATGGAGAGGAGGAGAAGTCAGCCCTTGGTGCGGAGTGCGAGTTTTGGGGCGGCGCTTAATTATTAGTGCTTGCTTCTGTTTACGTCCAAACTACTCAGGCTGCCTATCAAGTTCGGGACTTGAGAACGGTTGGGAACGTTCATAGTGAGAAGATGATCGGTGGGAGGGGACAAAGGGGAATCGAGGCGGTTGTGCAATAGCTGGGAAAGGAATACGGATGCTAGCATATGGGTATCGGGCGCTTGGGAATCAGGCTGGGTCTCTTTGTTTTTCCCTTCTGTTTTTTCCCCCCGAAACTGCGTGGGCTGGCTGGGTTGGGCTACTTGGATGGGGATGCGTGCATGCAATATGGGTGTTCTTTTTCCACTTTCTTGCGCATAGATTGAATGAACGAGTTGTGTAGACTGCTGAATGCAAAAGTATTCCTGCTGAATTTCTGTCATGACGATTGACATTTTCCTGTTTCTGACATGATTATTTCGAGTCTTCACGGCTTCTGAACCTTACATGTGCCCACACGTGACCTGGCCTGAGGTTTTGTTGCACGTCGACCAAGTTCACTTTTTCTTGGGGGTCAAACAAGTCACTCGTTTCTCAACGTGTCTGCACTTGGCACAAGGATTCACAATTGAGAAAGGAAAGTGGCATTGTGGATTCCAGCTCCTCGGTGATCATGCCGTCTCTACAGGGTAGCATTGGCGTCAAGCTGTGTGTCAAAACCCGCTACCTCAAACTCGGCAATCTTCTGCTCCGTCACAGTGAACCTCTTCATTAGCAGAAAGGCACGACTCCAATCTCTTTTTGGGATCAAGAGGAGCTTGAAGAGGTGGTTCTTGGTCTCTCCTGCAACACGAGAGTATGCTCACCTCCTCCCTTGTTGAGCAGTGAGCTAGCTTCTTATGTCAGCCATTAGTCAGCTAGAGCCCTATACATTGCCTGGAGGAGGAGCTTCAGCTCTTTTCCTCTCCAGTCCTCCTATCCTCTCTTTCCTGGCCCTTCTGCTTGCGACATCCCTCTCCTCATCGTTGACCAGAAGCCGCCGGTGATCTAGAGTTAGGGGTTTCGACGAGGTTTGTGCATAGGTAGATGACTAGGTGTATAAGCTCCTTGAGGCTGGCTTGGGCGAGAAGGGCTTACGCAACTAGCGGAGTATCAGGCGCTCTTATTCTTCTTCTTCAGATGGGATTCTTTAAATGATCTTGTTTTTCACAAGCTTTTGATCTTGAGCCGCTCTTCTGCATAGGCTGTTTCTCTCCGCACACGTCCTCTCCCGCATTCTCCCTTACTTTAGTATAGCACTGGTTACCTCCAACGTGATCAACTCAGTTGAAAACCATCCGCGCCCAGGCAGCGACACTTGGCCACTGTGTACAGTTCCTCAAGGGTACACGACCAACTCTTGCTCGGCCGAAATACCACCGAGAGAGCGAGAGTCTTACTCAAGTACCAGAGCGCAGTATATGCAACCTGTATCGATCAGGTCGATCGGATCTAAGACGTAGAAGAAGTTGTAGGCGATTTCTCTGAGGAGCTTGATGTCGGCTTGGGCTTCGTGGTTCATGAAGAGGATGTTCCGCTTCTCGGGCTCGGAGCAGTGCCGTGGTGGGCGGATTCGGTGGGGAAGAGTGCGGTAGCTGTGAACAATGATGTTAGTGGAAGGCTCGTCTTGACTATGGGAGAGGGGGATGACTGGCTAGCTTGCCATGTGATCTTCTTGTGATTGCGGAAATGGAAACTTCTGAAGTATGGGTAATGTGACTCTGGCAGCTGCTTGTGAGATCGAAGGGGGCAAAATCGCCTGGCAGACGAAACGACTTTTGCGTGCGTCTGTGGCACTATAAGGCCTTCGTGGCACGGCGGCGGGTACTTTTAAAGCCTCATGAAGCCGTTAGGTACCTCTTTTCGCCAGTTGGAGATGCAATAGGCCCTCTGTTGATCCGACTGGCTTTTTGATCCCATGAGACCTTTCATTATGAAACAACTTGGCAATGTGGATGGCGAACGGTACACTGACTCGACTCCGGTGAATGGAGCTGAATCTCGAGTCGACCTGTATAATTGAAAGGCAGATCCCAGCTGCTATGGATCCGGCCGACTTGAGTGGGCTTGGGGAGGGAGTCCGGGAATGGAAAGACCAAGCTGGAGGGAGGTAGACCGAGTTGCTTGAAAAAGCCCAGCCCCTATATACCGATTATCCCAGCACACACGTTGTATTTTCCGTTGCGTTTTAGCTATTGCGAACTTGCGGCCAAGCTCTTGTAGACGGATGGTTTGTTTACTCGGAAGAACAGCCAGTGATATTCCTAGCCGAGAGATCACAAATCGCCAGCCGTTAGCCGCTAGCGCTAGCGGTAAAGACAGAGCATGTGCCACCAAAAAAATCACTCCTCACTAGCTCGATCTCCAACAACATCTTGCGCACTTTCGTCGTGTTTGATACGGGAACGAGGCCGACTTGCCGCCACGCGCAAAGCCAACCAACAACTTGTACCCTACAAAGCATTCGTCCAATGACCACGAGCACGATGGCCAGCAACGCCGACGACGAGTTTGACAACCACCTGCAGAAACTGCCGCCCGAGCTCAACATCGAGATCTTTGCCATGGCAATGGGACGCACGCTCAAGGCTGCTCCGAGCCTCTTGGCTGCATACAAGGACGACAAGAAGCTGTATGATGAGAACATGGTCGCGCTACTGAAAGGCGTGGAGAATGGATACTTCCATATCCATCGGGACAACTACCACGCCGTGACCCACTTGCCTTCTGCATTCTGGAAGTGCGTTAAGAATGTCCAATTGTAAGTCCTAGGCATATCAACAGCCCTAGTCCTTCCGCTAATTCGAGCTATTCTAGCGATCGAGACAACTTCGTCCTCCTCCGCACTGTCGCTCTCCGTGAACAAGTCAAGACCAACCATTTCTACCTTCGCCGCTGGAGGCTCAAGAACATCGAGAAGCTCAATTTGGAAGTCGGACTGCGTTGCGAATCACTACTCCTCTTTTTGCGCCTTGGTTTGAAGCCTTTTCAAAAGCTTCAGGAGCTGCGTATCTCGTGGCTCTCCGAAGAGAAACTTCTCGGCGAATGGCAGTACAAGGGCAAATCCGGAACTATCACCGGCCCCGACCCATGGGCTCGAATTAACATCGACGAGCATCGATTTCGGGACATGAAGGCCGAGGTACTTGACTGGGTTTCTTATGAGCTCAACATGCGACCCAAGCTGCTTCAAGTTCCAAGCGATTGGAACGGAGAGGAGGTCGGAGACGTCATATGGCCCGGTATCGATCAGAGCACCGATCGAGTTCCCTACCACCCTCTCGACAGATACGAAGTGGAATTGACGGTTCGTGGCTTTTCTAAGGCTGCCCGAAACGCCCTTTACCATCTGCCCGAGGCCCACAGCCCGTAAAGGAGACTGTGCTCTGTGTCTGCTGGTCCCAACAACTTCTACGGCAACAGCGGCGTTTTCTACCCAAGCTACCCCGACAAAGTAGCCGCCGCTAATGCTGGTCCCGTCAACTTCTATGGCAAAAACGGCGTTCCCTACACAAGCTACTCTGACAACGTGGCCGCCGCCAATGCTGGTCTCACCAACAGAATGTTCCCTTGCCAGGGCTACCGGTGCGCCATTCAGACTGCCTTCGCTCTCTAGTGCTCTCTCTTCTCACCTCATCTCGTCAAAGTCATAGCCTCATGGGTTTTCGCTACAATCCAACAATTGCCGACTCCAATCGCCTCCCAGTGTTTCCGATAGTCTGAGACCGCGGTTTGGGCCCTAAACCGTATCGGTATGGTTTGAAACCATTTATAAAAGCTATAAACCAAATTTATTTGGTTTAAATTACGGTTTTAAAAGCTTTATTATAATTGCTATAATTTGCTATGCTAAAAATAGCAAAAAGACAGATTTTGCCAATTTTATAGCTTAATAATAAATTTTAAATTTTAAATCAATTTTATAAAATTAAAATAAATTCTATTTATTTAAAATTAGTAGAAAAAATTAAAAAATTAAAAAATTAATATTAATATAAATTTTTTAAGCTTTAAATAATTTGGAATTTAATTTCCAATAATTAATTTGTATTATTTTTATTAAAAATTAAGATTTTTAAAAATAAAAATAAAAAAACCTTACAATTTAAATATTAATATAAAAAAATATATGTATTTATAGCTAAAGCAATTATAAATAATATTATGCTAATTATATTAAAAAACATTTGAAATTGGAATTATTATTAATTAAATAGCCTTGTATAATAGTTTATGCCCGCCAAGCCTTGGCAAAAAATAGCTAAATAGTCCAAATTATAATTTTACTATTTTATTACGGTTTAAAACCGAAAATTTAAAGCTTAAACTATATATCTTTCATCCGGACTATTTTTAAAAAGGTCAAACAGTATCAGTACGGTCCAAAAAAAATTCGGTCGACGGACTATCGGAAACACTGTCGCCTCCACATAGCTCCTTCGGACGCTTGCGTAGCCAACCCTTGCTCGAGATCTTACTTTTGCCTCCGGGCATATTTCTTGGGTCGCCCTTTCTGGGACCATGGTCAGCTCTCGCAGCCATTTTACCTTAGGCATGATGGGGACGGATATACCTAATGGGTTACTTGACTTCTAGCTGGACGATTGGCTGCGATTCGTTTGCCCCTAATTGACTTCTATGAAGCACTCAAACAATACCTAGATAGTCTAATAGAGATTGTCTTTTCCGCTTCTCCTTGTCGTAGTTTGCTATAATATTGTGATGCTCAATTTTCTTCTTTCCAAATCTCACGCCATACGAGTATCGAACCTTCAAGTCCTCCACATCCGCTTGGAACAAGGCCGCGTCAATTCTCTGCTCGAGCTCGCCAAAATTGGCTTTGGCATATTCAAGTCCCTCAAGTTCTTCTCCATCTCGTTCGTCAAAGAGAAAGACCTCCAATGCGACCGGATCAATCACCAACATGCCGAACGAGACATCTGCGACAGCGCGTGTGATACCTCTAGGGCCTACCAGGCTGACATCAAGAGTTGGCTTGACCATGATCTCGGCGTCGCGGCGAAGCTATCTACTGTTACCACTGATTGGAACGGCGAGGAGATGACCGAGATGATCTGGCCTATTGAGCTGGGTACGGGAATGGCAACTCGCGATATCGTGCCGAGGGATACGACCAAGGCGATCGAAAAGTATGCCAGTCAGTCGTACGTGCAACGTCCTCTGATTTATCATGAACGCCGTCAAGCAATCCCCTTGCCTCTGCTTCCCTTGCCCCGGATGTCACGGTTCCGGAGATCTTGAACCCATCTCATGGTGGCAGATGACGGAACTGCCGACCTTGGCCAGGTCCCGAACTCGCTCAAATACTCCATGTGGTGTCAATAGGCGATACGGCCAATTCGGCCAAGATATGGGAGACATGTCATGACGACTTGGACCTCTTTCCTGCAGACGCCGACTTGCCATTCCAGCAGCACCACACTGCCCAACACGATCTCTCATCAGCTTGATGTGTTTGTCTCCAAGTCACCAAATCTCGCAACCCAGGATCTAATTTCCTGCTGAATTCCACAGGTTTTTTCGAGCACTCCCGTTACCTTGATTGTCTCGGTTCCGGGAGACTTGAGCCCATTTGGAAGAGCTGGCTGCGTGGATAGAATGGAAACAAACAGTCTGACATCTTCACTTTGGATCCCTAAAACTTATGATACGTGACTATCTCATGTGACTTGACTAGATTGCGAAGTGACAAACATCAACCACTATCTCTCGACTTCTTCCAAACCTCTCCACTTCCAGCCCGCAAGCACTTTTTGCTAAGAGTCCCGAGACCGGTATCCCATGACACGTAGTCTAAGCACACAATTAAAATAGGGCGATTTATTAACTGGGTAGTGATCACCCAAGTATCGCATCACTTATTTGAGAACGTTGGGGTAAAGGGATTGATATCCAAGTTCAATTAGTTCACGGTATAAAACTGGATCAGCCTTACATTTTGAACAAGATTTGCTACCGCAATAAGACCCTGGGCTGCTATATCTCGTTGCCCTGACTGGTAGTCATGATTGAAGCCCTTGCCTGTTGGTTTCGAATATAGCTTAGCAGGTGTATACCGACTTCAGCGATTAGATCATCTACGTTGTATACCGCGCCTCTTCAAAACCAGATAAACAAATGCTATCTTTTTACTTATCACGCTTCTATCCCCTGATCTTTATGTGATCTCCAGCCTTGGTTCTCCTCGGCTATCAGCCGCAGCGCGCAGCCTTATAAGATCTCTCCACACGAACACCTGCTCGCCTCTCCCGCAGAAACAACATTCATTCTGTCTTGCTCCTGCCGACGCGCGCTCACACTTCTATTCCACCTTCCCCATACTGACGACATAAACCTACCAATCTTGCGATAATCAACACTGCAATCAGCACCATTACTGAAAGCCTCGATGTCTCTGCTCCAATTACCAATGTGACGGCCCCAGGCCGCACAGGCCACGTGACCGGCGCATGACCGGTCCGGCGCCAGCGCTTGCAGGAGGAGCTTCCTTAAGAAGCTCCTCGCCCTTGACCTCTTCTCTCTTTAGTTCAATACACATCTATGACCTGCGCCCTGCCTGCCGCCCTCCACGTGACCCAAGGTCCGCGCCATGACAACCAATCGCTTCCGCACAGCATCGTCCACCTTCCAAATCACGTCTTGATGCGTACATTGTACGGTCGAATATTAATATTAAGGTGCTTTCTGAAGCATTTCTGGGAGACGACAAAAGACTGGGAGATGAAGAAAAAGAAGAGAACAATTCATTGAGCCAAGTCAGCTATTCAACAAAAGGGTGCCTCCTGATATGACCAGGGCAAAGATAAGATACTAAAGAAGCCTGAATTCGCATATCCGTCCATCAAAGCAGTCCCATCAAACCAGCAATACATTTATCGAAAAAGCCCAAACAACGCCGTGGCGTGCATAATGTCCATCATGACTGTCCAAAGTAGAAGCTCGTCATGACCTTGTTAAACCCCAACTTGGCCTTTGGAAACTCCCGCACCTTCTTCCTCACTTCATCATTGATGATCCATTCCACACGATCCGCCTCCTTCTCTCCCCAACGTGCCATCGTCGGGGGCGCACCAATATGACCTTCCACCCAGCGTACCAGGAACTTCCTCAGATCATGCATCTGGACCTCTCCGTCCTTGTATCTGAACCACCACACAGATTCCTCGGAGACCGCGGGAACGACAAAGGAGATCGAGAATTCGGTACATGCGAGGAAAGGACTGAGGCCGGATTCGAAAAATAAGACAAGCCAGTCGGTGCCGCGACCGAAGGCTTCAATGTGTATGGAGCCGACAGTGCTGAAGAGGCTGGCGGGCTCTTTGCTCAAAGGGGTGGGCTTGACGAGGGCGAGCGAAGGAGGAGTGGTCGATTGGTCATCACAGGCGCTGTCGAATCCTTAGCATGACTGGCTTAGGGCGTCTCTAGGGGTATGCGCAGATGAGCAGGAATACAGGACTTACAAGTTGACGCCTTCGATGGTGGACCAAAATTCGACTGGCATACTCTGCAAAGTTGGCCAGTGTGCTCCAGAGATTTGGAGGGTGTTGCCTTTGTGGAGTATGCCAATGACATCTTCCAGCATCTGCGGATCGCCAGTTTGACCGGGTCGAGTGACGAAGGCATTGACAAGGTTGAAAACTGTCTGGAGAGATTCATCAAGACACAGGCTCAAGATCTGAATGCGAATTTCGGCAGGGTACCCCTCGAAGTTCGTGATTGTTGTCAGAGCACCAGACGGAATCGAAGAAGTAGTGGCATTGTTCTGCGCCAAGGAGGTGTCGAGGATCGGAACTGCGAGATGGGTCGGAAGGTTGGGACGAGTTGAGGCATCTGGGAGGTCTGCGGTAGGAAGCTGTCTCGAAAGTGCACTTTGGCGGCCACGGGAGGCCTGAGGGAACGTGGTTTGCCAGCGTTGGAGGGCTGCAGCCGGGTTGATTGTGGTAGCCATGATTGAGCTCTGAGCGTGGTCTCGAGTGTTTCCAGGAGAATCAGAGAGCAAGGTAAAAGGAAGAAGGAAGCGAAGAAAAGTTGCAAGCGATAACCAAGATCTATTTATGGTATACTGGCGCACGCCAATCGTCGACCGGAATCAATCACGCGAGAAAAGTGATATTCCTCTGAATGGGGTGGGCGTGAATGGTTACTGCGATCGCTTAATCTGTGTATGGCGCCTGCTGCGACTGACTGGACCCAGGACCCGTGAATGATGGAACCGCACGTGGATGGAATGCTGTGAGTAATCCATGCTCCCACAACACCGGGCGAGGAGAAAGGTATTTACACCAGATGATCGCCATGTGAATGACCGCAACTGTGAATCATTCGGTTCAGAGTGAATGGATCTTCCGCATGTCATTCTCGATCTGTCATTCCCCTGAGATTCGCTCTTCGTTTTCGACAACGCGAATGTTGTTCGAAAATCGTCGATGGTTCTGAAAGCTGTCAATGATTCAGAAGATCTCCATGATTTCTAAGCTGAAGGAGACGGGTGTGAGGTGAAGTTGAGTGTGGACGGGATTTCGCAGGAAGGAACGGCCTGTTCACGTGGCTGGTGACCCCTATTTTTGGAATGAGGCAAGACCCCGGCCACAACCTCGCGTGACACATGGTTTCACACAGTACCATGAATATTGACGCTCGATCCTTTGGATTGTTGCTGGTTATCAGAATTTTTCCGATTCCTTGATTGATCCAAGCAATTGTAGATATTCCGGGGGATTCGAGAGGTTCCAAAGCACCCGGGATATTCCCAGTCACTAAGTTACTGGTATTTTGGGACTATCAGTCCGGCAGCCGTATCCAGAGTTTTTTCGACCTTGTATTCCGTGACCATCCAACTTTGGTCGCGAGTGAAAGGGATGATCCGTCGTTGATCTGAAGAAGTGTTGATGACTCAGCCGAGTGACTGTATTCCGTGATACAGGACGCCGGCCTCCTTCAGATGTAGTCACTTCCGGTATATATAACCATTCCTTGACAGACTCTTGTATGAAGCTCTTGCTAACATGCAATATATAGGCCGCTTGAACAACGATTCTGGCTGATGCACGCCAGACTTGGCCGTCTGCCTGGTCGTCGTGGAGTGTCTGGCTGTCTTGACGTTGCCGAATAATTGATATTTGAAGATCTGGACTTGAATAATGAATTGCCGTCACAGGCCTCAAGAAGATTCTGTGGCTTTTTCGTACAGATGAACTTCACATGTCGGACATTGAGACTCGGGAGATGATTTTCAAGAGAGAACTTGGATGAGAATGCTATGTGTTCATTGACCGCCGACTTTTCTCCTGAGACAGTCTCCAAAGCTCAGTTGATAGTTGCCAATAGCTGTCAATCCTTGGCACCATACCGTACCTCCCTTCCTTCATCCACGGCAGAGCTGATACCAGGGTCTAGCCACTCGAACATGTTCTCTCCAATGCTCCCTCGAATCCTGAGCACCGGTGCGTTGACGACCACTTCGTACTTCAGCCCCCGCTCGACAAGCCCAAGGCCTAAGAATTCCCCACTCTTCCCTCTTCCCTCTTCCCAGCTTCCATACCATCTCTTCTACCTCCTGTCTTAGCTCCTGCGCCTCTGCGGCTTGGCGTTCAAAATGTTCTCTCACTCGTTGCTCCCAGCACTGCCGTTCCCTGCGTTCCGTATCCGACGCATCCGATCTCTGTCTCGGTTTCATTGTTGGTCTGATAATCCAGCATTTGCACTCTCCATGAAAATGATAAAATTCACATGGCAAGGGACGCTTACACTGCGCCGTCCGTGTTTTTTTCATTCCCAGTCTCCGTTGCTGGATTTCATTTCGCCAGCATGAGTAGTATGGAAAGAATCGACTCTCGGGCTTCTTTTTGAGTTCTTTAGAAATCCATTCCACGACTTTCTCGTCTTCCCCGCCCACGCCAAATCCGATGTGCAGTTCCTTGAGGGACTGGAATGGCTCCAAGCCGATACGACAGAGAAGAAAAAGGGGTTCGCGTTGTTCTCCCAAGAACAAGCACAGCGTTTAAATCTTGTTGAACATCCATGTGTTCTCTGAGAGAAAATTCGTAGGCATTTCGTCGATTAGTAACCTTTCCTCGTCGTCGCAATTGTCCACCCTGTATGTTGTCAGTATGGTATCAATGCCATCCTGGCTTCTCTTGGTCAAGGGTAGCGCAGCAAACACCCGCGATTCGACCCATCCTTTGAGGATGCTTGCAGTGTATTCATAAAAGCGGGGAGGTCCGAAAACTTACAACGCGAGCTTCCGGATCGCACCCCGTAGCCGAATGGGCATATTGGCAATCACAGAACGATTCTTCGGAGACAGGGCAAAAGTTGACATGCCGAAGTACATATCAAATAGCTCGCTGTATGGCTCGCCTTTTCCACGTAGAGCTATGATCAAGTTTGGAAGCTGGCGGGGTTTCGCGGGATCGTAATCGTACTTGATATCTGCCCAGTGGTTCAGGTAGAGGCGGAAAATCACATCCCGAATCTCGGGAGGAATGACATGGAAGTAGCTGTTGGTACCCAAGTTATCTCGCATACGGGGAAGTGGCACCCATGGCGCTGCACTTGAAGCCACACTTCCAAGGGGTATCGATGCAACGGAGGATTGACTCGGGATGACGCATTTCATGGTAAAATCGTGAGGAGCTCAAGCTATTTGTAGAAGATCGAAGCCTGAGAGGGGCCTATGTGTCAAACAAGCGCAGGGTAAGAGAAAGAAACTTGAATGTTCCACATTGATGTGGAGGATCGCAAGTACAAAGAAAATAACATTGATTGTCCTTCACGCTCATACGCTTCGATTTCCATGTTTTCATGACACTCGTGGTAGTCTGGATCTTGGTAGAGACTCGGATATGTAGCGCGAAGTTGAGAATCGCGCTCACCTACTGATGATTTGAAGAGCTTGGCTCATAACCCGGGGACTTGGATTAAGGAAACGGAGACAAGCCGCTTGAGGCAAGACTAAAAGACCCCCAGTTCCCGGAATAACTGACTCTAATTCCAATAACGCTCTTGAAAGCCTGAATACATTTTCAAAATAATCATGGTCTGGCAGCTGGAGTTATACACTTTGGTTGCTAAGTAAAGTAATTAAACATAAACGGGTCCGAGCGTGCTTCATTCTCGTCTCCATCGTTCTCACATGGTCTCTGTACTTCTCTCGAATACCTCCACACTAACTGCTCAAGCTCCTGACGCTCTACCTCTGGTGCCGGTTTCCGCTCTATGTTTGGATCAATCACCCAGCGATAATCACCGCGGGGACCCAGTCGAGTCTCTGGACGCACCGATGGCAGGCCCTCTGTGACCTCCTTGGTAACCCAGTCGAGGGTGCTGATCTCCAATTGCCGATACAGAGAAAGCAGATCATTCTCGTCTCTCCGACCGTAATCTGACATGCAACATAACGACAGTAGGTAGTACCAGTGAAAGGTATGCTTAAGTGTGTGAGAGATGGAAAGGATTTGAGACCGATGTGGATGAGCATACTCAGAGACTCCGCCCGATCCCCAACGTCTAAACTCAATATCTCGACCTGCTTGAATATTCCCGTACTGTTGTAAACGTAGTCTGTAGGCATATATTTGATATCCGGTTTGAAACCCCTGTACCACCCATTTCTGTCCTCGCTGTGAAAATATTAGCAATGCAAGCATGGAACCTGCCCGACGAAGATAAAACAATGCTCATCAATAGAATCCGCCGAAGAAGGGCATCGTGCTCGAAGAAGCTGACTCAACGACTTACATGTTTAACTTCCGGAATTTGCTCCAGAGCTGCACAGGCATCTCAGGAATAGTAGACCAATTTTCTGGCGAAATAAGGAGAGTGGCCGTATCATAGAACATGTAGAGAAGTTCGCGGTATCGTTCCCCAGTTCCCCGTGGAGCTTTAATCAAGTCAGGGATCTTCTGGGGCATATGGACCGACGGGAAGCTCTCCTCTAAGCGGAGCCGTGCGTCATTCTCGAATGAACGCAGCCAGAGGCGGAAGATCTGGTGCCTCAGTTCCGGAGGGAGACGATTGAAGTAGCAAGTGATCAAGTTCGCCAATGCCTTGAGACGTAAAACAAAAATTGGGGCTGATGACGAGAGAGTGACTTGAAGAACGTGACTTACTTGTATGCTTTTCTAGTGGGCTTGGCCTCAAGCATGTAAAAGCCAAATGATGACAGAAAAAGAATGGCGTAGAGGTGGCTGGAATAAACTATTTTCGTTGAATTGGCCGACTTTGACTTTTGAAACATCATTTTTGGTGCCATGTGATATCGCAGCGTGTACGACGGGGATTCCCGTCATCTCATTCAAAAGTGAGGTAACGGGATCTTCCCAACAACTGAACTAGGCTATCATGCAATTCTCCCCTACTATGTCTGCCTTTCCCTCGAGAGCTTCAACACTAGCTGCTCTAGTGTCGAGCGAGTGACCTCCGGCTCTCGTGCTGGCGGACAGAGGAGCTTGTAGCTCGGCCTCCATTTGAATGTTGGATCAATCGCCCAGCGAAAAAAATCCGTCCCCAGATATCTACCCAGAGACTTTTGCGAGCCCGGTGGAAAACGCTTTTTGATCTCTTCATTGACCCAGTAAACGGTGTCCCACTTTACTTGGTGCCATTGCTGGTGCATCTCCCGAGATTGTCCAAATTTCTTGCATCTGGTGCATTGGTTGATCTCACAGTGCGGCTTAGCGTGCCATGGAGGGTATTTGAACCAAATACGTAGCCGTTGTAAGGACGGGAAAGCTTCGAGGCCGACGTGAGTGAGCATAACGAGCGAATCCAGTCGATACGAAACATCTAGAGACAGGTACTCGACCTGCTTGAAGATTTCAGTATTTGCGAACGGGTAAACAGTAGGAAAGCTCTTGATATCTGTTGAGTGACTGAGCGTTTTCTTCTTGTCTGCGCTATTGTACATCAGCATCATACATATCGCAGCCCAAATAGAGAAGCATGGAGTTGGCAAAACCTACAATTTCAAGCTCCTGATATTCCTCCAGATCCCAAGGGGCATATCGGAAACGCCAGCCATATTGTCTTTGGATATGACGAAAGTGGCCCTGGCGTAGAACATTTCCAGTAATTCACGGTATGGCTCACCTGTTCCCCGTAGAGCTTTAATAAAGTTGGGAATCTTGCAAGGCCTGTTGACGTGTAAGTGAGCCTTTATGGTACAACCGTACACGACGTACCGGCAGTCCAACCAGAAGAGAAAGATCCGCTCCCTTAGCTCTGGAGGAAGTCGATTGAAGTAGCTGGTGGCGCGCGGCGGAACCCTCGGAGAAATCCTTGCCATAGGAGCCTCCATATTGGATCTTAGAGCTGCAGGAGCTTTCCAATATGTTGGTTGTTGAGAAAAGACGGATTCTGCACTTGGTTCATGGGAGAGTAAGGTTATTTGTAGAGGGTGGGAAATGGGTTGAGAACCAAAGGACCAGGGCATCTAGGCATCCAGCATGTTGTCAGAGGATTCCAGGTCGTTCCTATGCATACAACTGGAAGTTTCGTTGTTTACAACAGCGTGGGTTTCTTTGTCATGCTATCGCAAAACGTTTTTAACTGTGAAGCTTTCAATTGCGGTTGGATGTGAAACAGGAATAAGGGGTAGCTGACCAATGACTTGAAGATTGTGACTTACTTGGTAGGCCTGAGCATGCCGAAGCTGCGGAGCGTGAGACCCCTTCGATGACAGACACATGATGGTGAAGAAACAGCTGGAACAAGCTCTTGTGGGTCAGACGTAAGTCTCCGGTGCCCGGTCATAAGCATGCACTGCGTTTGACATGCCATCTTCTCTTTGAAGCCTGCAAAGGTTATAGACACATGATCCCCTGATTGCCTCGTCTGAATCACCGCAGCACATTGCATTCAGATTTCTTGAAGGTCTGAAGGATACTGTTCCATCAAACCTTGACTCGTCCGACCTACACCTTCAAGAAGCCCTTGCGTCTGAGGTTATCAAAAGCCTCGTGATCCTCATAGTATTCCCTCACTCTCTCCTCCAAAAGACGCCTCTTCTTCTTCGAGACTGGGTTTCTGCGAGCATCCTTGGGAACGACGAACTCCATGAGGCACTCAAAATCCCAAAGAATCGTCCATTTACTCCTCTTGAGACTCCTAAGCATCTTTTGCTCCCGCGTCAGCGGCCCCGAGTCTGGTACACCATCCATGCTGAACTCCGTACCGCTTCCCAGCTCGTGCTTGATCCAATGAGCCACGGCGGATCGCATCGCTCTCTGTCTTCGCATCAAAGCGCACTCGATGTAGAACTCCCGCATACTCGTAGTACCTGCGTGCACCTTATCCTTTTCAGACAGGAACTTGATCCTCAAGTATCGGAGAGCGGGAAAGGCGATGAGACCCAGGCGGATTAGAAGTAGCAGTGCTCCACACTTGCGTCTGGTTGCGTTGAGGGATAGGAATTCCAGTCTTTCGAAGGCCGTTGGGTGTTTGACGAAGGAGATTTCGGACCACTTCGCAGAGTGAGGGTGGCGAGGATCGCGAAAGCCGAACGATGACGGTGTACTAAAAGCACGTCAGTGATGATGCTCGCAGGTATCACAAATTTGAACCACAGTGACAGGGCCGCAAAGGTCACGGGCTCAGCTCGTGGCATAGTAGACACTGTGCATGCGTGGAATAAGACTCACAAAGTCACAACACGAACGGATGCCCAGGCTTGGACTGGCACCATCTTCAGGATATCCCAATTGGATGAACAGATACCAACGATCCTCCACGTGTCCATGACCTCAGTGACGAGCTCCACATCTTGATGCAAGATGCTGAGGAGGCTCATGAAGATGTCGACATTTTCTGGCCCTGAGTCGGAGCAGTAGCGAAATATCTTCAGTCGAATCTCCGTTGGGACCTTCCTCAATGCCATGCCGACGGCCAGGTTGCCGCTCATGACAGAGTCTGTCTCTTTGAGGCGCGACATTTTGGCTCAAAACTGCGTAGAGTGGATCGTACAGGTATTCGTGAGGATGACTGGCGGGGAATGAAGGCTGACGGACAACTCGAGGAGTGCTTTTGTCGGATGAAAATCCAGAAGGATCTCAGATAGGCATGTGTGGAGATGCTGAGGGAGCTTCGACTTGAGAATCGCGTTGGTTGGCTTGCCGAGGAGCGCGTCGTGGAGTTGCAGGTACTACAGTACACGGCTGCACGTGATGGCGTGCCGCGTGCATGTTCTCATTTATATCGGCGCTAATCTCAGGCTGAAGCAGCTTAGGCCGGGAGAACCATGAGGTCAATCACAGGGTTGATCGCATAGTATTTAGTTAACGCAAGGTACTTAGCGCAGGCAAGACAAATGATTCGCGGATCAGAGCTTGCACATCAACATTGCATATCTTATTCAACTGTGGAATGGAAGCTGGATGACATTTAGGACTTCCGGAAGAAGAGTAGGTGTTCTCCCATCGTTCATGTTTTCTCGAGTGACGATTCCTGTAGTATCTTCTTAAATGATTCGCCTCCAACGCTGACCATGCTCAATCCCTACTTCCACGGCCAGAAGCCTTTCCTCATGTACACATCAGCAGCTCTCCGGTCCTTGCAGTAGTCCGTCATATTCCTCTCCAGGGTGCCTCTTTTCTTCTGAGACAATGGAGTCTTGGTGGTAGTTGAAAGGACACTGTATGTCATGGTGTACGCCCAGCCAAGCCTTCTTACTCCGTACTCGGGTGGCATCATTGTTGGTGGTTGCAGGTTCCTGAGTGTCGGGAAGAATACGGCGCACCTACGGAGATCTTCATATGCTTCTCTGGTGTATCTTCCTACTGTCATTGGGCTTCCGAGCACCTGGCTGATCCAATCCCAGATCGAGAATCGGAGAGCACAAAAGCTTTTGGTGACAGGATCTCCGCAGTTCAAAGCTTCGACGCCAATCTCTTCTAGCATCTGGAATATTTCGGACGGTTCGTACGTAATAGCAAACTCATCGAGGATCGGAAATGCTGTAAGTCCTATTCGGACCAAGAGAAGCAATGCTGCACCCTCGCGTGAGATGAGGCATATCCGTAATGACCTGAGCTTTTCAAAGATCGGGAGATGATTGATGAGCGGAATCTGGGACAGCCTCGTACTCTGTACTGTGGAAGGGCGGCGGGAGTCAAGTCATAAGTGCTTGAGAAGACCAGTTAGTAAGAGTTTATTGTAGGATAGCTGTGCATCGAGTGTTATGTGTGAGACAAATAGAATACTAGGGACAGAGAAGAATATGGATTAATATATCTACCCACAATTCCAGGTGCTGGATTGATACCCAGATATGCTTGGGCATCCTTCTAGAGAAATGCCAGTTCTGCGCAGAGATCTCACAAACCGCAATCACATCAAGCATTTCTACAACAAGCTCCCAATCTTGCTTTAGGACTTCAAAAAGGCTGATAAAAGTAGGGTCCACAGAGCGGCCGAAGCTGCATCTGAAAATCTTCAGTCGCAACTCCGGTGAGAGCTTTCTCATCGTATCTCTAACCGCCATGTTTCCCCGGCTGCGGACCAGGTGGCGAAGAAGGCACGTGGGACCAGTTGGTGATCCATCGGGTATGACGTTTGTGCTGGTGTCGAAGATGATGGGGAAACCGGTGACCTGTAGCAAGCTGTTGAGCACCTGAGTTTCGCTAGGTTCGGGTCTATTAAAGCAGAAACAGTTAGCCTTCAAGGTCAGCGGATGTAGACTAATCTTCTCTTGGAGGACAGGGTTGAGAAACCAGAGGCTTGTTGACCGAGTTCCATCGAGGAGCCACGTACCTTGAGCGCGCTACGGCAGGAAAATCAGAGACGCAAGCAGGAGCGGGGGAGCTGCCGAGCTGGAAACCTTCAAAGGTACGTGGTGTGTTGGACCACGACGAGAAGAGCCACCCCGGCTAGGAGTCGCGCCGCGTCAATGGATAGTTGATATTCGAAGGAGGTTCCCACTTGTACGTGATCTTGGCAGAGTGCCGCCGCTTGCCCTCCACCTTGTATACATTCGCGTAGTTTTCCAAGCGAATGTGGTGTCGTCGGGGGGACACTAGCGCCGTTGAAGGAGGCGGGTGGTCGCATCCGCTCACCTATAAATACCATCTCGACCTCCAAACCTCCACAATCCTGCTTACATCTGCTTCTCGAACATCGTCACCTTGGAGGTCTCCGTTCTCCAGCATATCGACTCGCATTCTCCTTGGGAAAGCAAATTAAAACGATATACCGATGTAAGTTCTCCAAGTCCCTGTGCGCATCAGCTTGACGTCTGTCTAGCTGCGCTCCACTACCCTCTGTCACCCCGTTCTCCTTCCAGCCCGAGTTGTTCTCGGCTGAGCTTGGCCACCGTCAAGTCACCCCATTACCTTTCCATCTCGGTTTCTTCCTACGTGTGCTCAGCCATTGTCCTGTCACCTTCTTGCGCTCCCAGTCCTCATCACCTCCATACCCACGATGCTGTGAGCGCAACTTATCTAACAATCGAGTGCTGCCACAGACATCGAGAATTACCAACAATGAGCTCTGCAACTTCCAGTGTCGTCGGTCATGCCGATGAGACGGTAAGAGCCCTTCTCGAAGTTACTTTCTCACGAGCGCGTGCTGATCCCTTCTCAGGTCGAGCGACACCAGACTAGTAGCCACACTCCCCGAGTTCATACGGCAGCTACTACCCACCCATTTGGCCCCGCGGGGGCTTGGGCCGAAACATTTCCTTGGTCACTTAGGCATCGTCGATTCGGACGTACTATGACGCTCCGCATCGTCCAAGACTCGGAATCTTCCACCATCCACCCATCTGGTGGTCTCAGCGCTCCCATGGATGAGTTGCGCACTCCTGTCAACTCTGCCGAAAATGAAGGTGATACTTCTTTCTCCGCTTGCATCGAAGTCTCGCTAACATCTCTTCTTTGGCAACAGTCACTCCGTACTTGAAGAGAGTTTTGCGAGAGATGGTCGAACGTGTGAAAACGGAGATGATGTGGGGTTATTTGCTGGCCTGGTTCTCTCAGTTTGGCTACGAATAGCTGTGAGGCCCTTTCCACAACAGCAATGGCAAGAAATGCAACCTATCCTAGAGTTCTCCCATAATCATAATCCACTATTATGGCCCGCTATAGCCTGACTTTTTGGGCGGAGGTCTTCCCGCAGTCCCTAAAACATCGCCGTGTCGGTCGCACCATCATACTCCGCCTCGTTCAAACTCCCATCGTCGAGATACCTGGTGGCATCAATGTTCTCACAGCCGAATCTCGTGCCCCCGTCAGTTCTGGCGCAGTCGAAGGTAATGTTCTTTCCCTAACCAATCTTTCTCAAGTATTGTGTTCGGCTTGCACCTAAATCTGGCTAACATTCGCTCTTTTCGTAATAGTCAGCCCGTACACGAAGGAAGTCCTCTGGGAAATAGTTGAGCGAGTGAAGACTGAGATGATGTGGGCCTACTTGCTCTCTTGGTACTCGGAGTTCGGTTATGAATGGCTGTAAGAACCTCTCGAGCAGTGTTTCCGATAGTCCGGCCGGACCGATTTTGTTTTGGACCGTACTGATACGGTTTGCCCTTTTAGGAAATAGTCCGGACTAAAGAAATTTAGTTTAAGCTTTTTATTTTTAGTTTCAAACCATAGGGAAATGGCAAAACCGTAATTTGGATTATTTAGCTATGGCATACCAAAGCTTGGCGGGCACAAACCGTTATACAATTCTATTTAATTAATAATAATTTTAATTTAGTTTATTTTGTATTTAAAAAAAATGTATTCAAAATTATATTGGCTTTTAATGCATATAATTATTTATAAAATTATTAAAATTTTAATTAAAATATTATAATTTAATTTTTAGAATTTTAATTTAAAAGATTTTAATTTCTGAAAAAATTACAAAAACTCGGATGCTTAAAATAAAGTTTTTATTTTTTATAATTTTATTATAAATTAATTTTATTTAATTTTATAAAATAAAATAGAAATTCTACTATTATTATTAAGCAGCCAATTATATAAAAGCTATTTTTGGTTATTTATAATATATTACGATTTGAATTAAAAAAAATTAATTTATAGCTTTTATAAATAATTTCAGACCGTACCGATACGATTTAGGGCCCAAACCGCGGTCTCAGACTATAGGAAACACTGCTCTCGAGCTCCAATTCTAGATTGGGTTCATTGATACCTTGCTCGAGTAGTTAGAAAACATCGAGAGCATACTGCCATTAAATCCACAGAAAATCCATAACCCATCCCCGTACATATGTATTTCTCTGACACGCTGAATTTTGCCACCCTCGCAACAATAACTGCAAGAAACGCAATATAGCCTTGAGTTCTCACAATACCCCAATTAATTATCGAGGCCAGTGTTAATCCTTGTCTGGCTTTGCTACCCAACAAGCTCTTTCTCAAAACAAGACAATGCCTTCACACTTTCGTAGTCGAGAACACCCGGAGAAAGTCAATTGTCGAGGCTGAGACCGAGGCCGCTGAGCGAGCTCGCGATACTCAGATGGGCGAGAAATCCGGAGAGTACTAATGCGATACTGAGCATTCGGAGAGCTCACGTGCTCGTTTAGCGGTCTTGCATTTCTCAACCAGAGACCATTTGATTTCACGGATCCCAAATTTGTCCCCATTTGGTGGAGCTGTGCCCTGGAGCAGCATTTTCTCCTAGAGCAGAAGCCAATCGCAAGATACACGGGCCATAGGGCTAAAGAGACAGAACGGGCTATGGGAAAAGCTCTGGCGGCCGAGATGGTAGCTCGCCTTGCGGCCGACATGCTGAGAGAGAATACAGTCATACGACAAAAGTCTGTGGGGGGGGGGGGGGGGGGGGGGGGGGGGGGGGGGGGGGGGGGGGGGGGGGGGGGGGGGGGGGGGGGGGGGGGGGGGGGGGGGGGGGGGGGGGGGGGGGGGGGGGGGGGGGGGGGGGGGGG